>JXCR01049382.1:10334-24638 GCA_002079205.1 Phalaenopsis hybrid cultivar | reverse complement strand
GCCTTTGTTTCCAGTAGGGAGGGGAACTCCGACTCCGTTTCCTCGAGGAAATCTGAAGCAGCTTGGTCTGTCATCAATGGCTGCTGCTGTTGCAACCATGTGCATGAGCTGGGCTTCATCAGATGGGGCCATGACGATCATGTTTGGCAAGCAAGCCATGTATGTGATGTCGAAAGCTCCGCAATGGGTTGGTCCGTCAGCACCGACGAGACCGGCTCGGTCCAATGCGAAGCGGACGGGTAGCTTCTGTAAATCGACATCATGTGCCACCTTGAAGAGTAGACACATACACATGGGTTTGTTAGATGGCATGGTTTGTGTAGGCGGAAAACTCTTGAAGTTGATAATAACTTCAAGATATTTTAATCTCTACGGCAATGTTTGGTGGCATACTATTAGCAAGATTTAATCATGAATTTAACTTCAGTTCAACCAAATAAAAAAAAATGAAAATTAAAACCAATGTCCCACTAAATCGAATTTTCTTGCATTTCGCCTATTAAATCCATTATTCTGTCATCACCAGCGAGCTCCTCTCTCTATGACTGAGTTGCATCCAAACACTGCTTAAATTATATAAAATGAAACACCCTTTTTCACATGTATAAACTTCATAATTTGGACATTGGGATGTCATTTTCATATAGGAAAATATAATGATTGAAGTGATAAATATGTAAAATTGTAAATGCATAAGAATTTTGTAGAATGTTGGTAAATCCCCCTTTTTCTTAATGCAAAAAGCGGCTTTTATTTGAAATTTTGAGAATTTCTAGTACAAAGCGGATAAAAGGGTGAAAGAAATGAAGCCTAAAGCTTCCTTCTGAACAGAAGAAGTGTGGGATGGATAATTTCCATTTTATATTTTTTATAAAATTTATAATATGCATTTTGAACCTTGAATGATTAACTAATCATGTTTTTTTTGACTCTTTTTAAGTTTATTTTTTATGCAAAACAAGCACAGAAAGCTTAGTAGAACCTGAATTACCTCCCAAAACAAAAAGGTAAGCTGTCATCTTCAAATAGTAGTAAGGAAAGCGAATTAACTAAATTATTGCCACCATTATAGTTTTGAACAGAATACAGTAAGGGCCTACTTGGGTGTCTGTAGTTTCTGAAAAATTAGATTGTAAAATTGTAGCTGAGAAAACAACTTTTTATAAAACTGCAATAAGAATTATAAATAAACAATTCCAAAAGACCAAACAACGACTTTANTGTGCCCCCTCCCATAGCAGCATGGATGGCCACAATCTTACTATCCTCTTCAGCTTCCCTTATAAGCGATTCTGCAAAGTATTGCGTGTATGAAAGAGTGGCTTGCTTCGGTTTCTCCTGTTTCCCTGTCCTCACATCAAACTTAACTACACCTACAAGAAATGAGAATGATAAGTAATGATACAATGATGAAACATATCTGAATCTATTGATTAGTGGTCTTCCATGCACAATTGCAAATGAGAATCAACCACTTAGAGTGAGATAATTACCCTATTTATACTTGACTTTATATATTTTATTTTAACTCATCATTAAAAGTAAAATAAACACTTGATCTCTACACAATATAAATTTTATGCAAATATTAAGACCGTCGCATAAGTCAAATAATTAATTATTATGTGATCACAATTTTAATATAACTACAAAAAATTAAGATATCGCATAATATATAATTATCATATATGGACCTATATAAAAAAATTTTCGAACAATTATTTCATACAATTAAAACAAAGTTAACTCGGGATGTGTTTGGGATAGGGGTGTGATGGTTGTGCAGTGCCTATGGGTGTAAACGAGTCAAGTCAAGTTCAAGCTCAGCTGGAGCTTGAGCCAGATTAATTTTATCGAGCCTGAGCTCAAGCTCGAGCATAAGTCAATGAGTTGGAGCCGACTCTTATAAAGTAGTGTGATAATAAAATGACAAATAAAATGAACAATTAGGAAAAAAATACTATGAAATCACTTAATATAAAATAAAAAATATTTTTAATACTTTAAATATAAAGTCTTCAAATTTAAAATATTTTGAGTGTGCATATTTTCTATTAATATTTATTTAAATGAGCTGGCTCACGAGCAAACGAGTCGAGTCGGGGCTAGCTTAAGCTTGACTTGTTAGCTCCTCGAGCTCAATTCACGAGCCACTTATCGAGTCGAGTCGGCTTAACCCTTACACCCCAAGCGGAGCCGCACCACAATTTTTTGTGTTTGATAAAATTGTATTTGCCTTCTTTTTCAAAAAACTATGTTTTGCAACCTAAACTAATTAACTTCTAAGCAAAATAAACCATAGGTTTTGAGATAAAACGTGAATTATTACCATGCATTTTATCGGCGGCTGCCTCGGCAGGGGGGTATCCCTTTCCTTTCTCAGTGACAACATGAATGAGAACTGGGCCAGGAGCAGGCATAGACTTCACCTTCTGCAAAATTGTCACCAAATGGTCGACATTATGGCCGTCCACTGGACCAATGTAGTACAATCCAAGCTCCTCAAACAGTGAAGATCCTGAAGCGCTAATCATTCCTCTCGCATATTCATCCATTTTCGCGGCAACTTCATGCGTATGTCCACCAATTTGCTTTGTGATGCTCTGCTCAAATAATATAAATTA
Organism: Phalaenopsis hybrid cultivar; assembly: GCA_002079205.1. NCBI lineage: Eukaryota > Viridiplantae > Streptophyta > Magnoliopsida > Asparagales > Orchidaceae > Phalaenopsis > Phalaenopsis hybrid cultivar. The sequence continues at coordinate 22,014 of JXCR01049382.1, read as the reverse complement.
GAACAGAGAGAGAGCGCGAGCACATGTTTTGTTATAAAAAGTAAAAAAAATGATTTATATTCAAGTAGTTGCACAATATTTGAAGTTGATTTTTGGCCTGACAGCCATGAGCTCCACGCTCTGTATTTTTTAAATATTAAACAGAGCCGAAATTTATTCGGATTTGAAATTAACAGCGATATGTGCCAATAAATCCGCGATGGCCATGATTAGTCAGAGTTCGATTCACACACTAAATATTAATCTTAATGCGCTTGAGACTCATTTTTCCAAAAAAAAATAGAATGAGGTTAGACCAGCATAAACTCATTCCTTGCAGGCATCTTTTTTCTTCTTGCTATTTTTTTGTCGTTTACATGCATTAATTACATAAATCACCAAGTACATGTAAAAAAAAAAAAAAAGAATTTGATCTGTGAGCAACATGATGAAAATGAATTCAAAGCTATGCTGATAAAACTGTGATTTTTAACAAAACATCAAGATCCCTTTTTGGTTGCTTTTAATCAGAAAAAAAATGCTATAATGAAACTGGTGAAAAAATTTTAACTCGATTAAAGGAATTTGTAGATTTTGAAATGAAAATTAACCTTTTTCTTAAATTCAAAAAGACCTCAAAATGATCACCTTTGCGGCTTCCCGAAGTTTTCTGAGCTTGGTGCTAGACTGGAGCTTAGAGAGGGCTCCGCTGAGAGCTCCCACCGGTGGTGCAGGCCCATCAATAGTGGCCGTCGGAAGAGATACTTGTTTGTTATCATTGAGCACGATTATGAGATTGGAATCCAAGAAACCTGAGTTGTTCATAGCTTCATAAGCTTGTCCGGCCGTCATGGCTCCATCTCCAATCACAGAGATGACATGGTTCTTCTTGCCCAACAAATCCCTCCCAACCGCCATTCCTAAAAATACATCAATTACTAACTTTAATGGNCGGTAGAGCGGGAGCAAATCGCGTAACCGTAAGGTTGCGGTTACAACCTTTCGCGATCGAGGAAGGCGGGAGCGGCGCTTCGCAAATCGACGTCAGACANCAATCACAGAGATGACATGGTTCTTCTTGCCCAACAAATCCCTCCCAACCGCCATTCCTAAAAATACATCAATTACTAACTTTAATGGAAAAAAAGGAAAAAAAAAACTTGAATTTGATAAAACAAAGCTATCATACATACCAAGTCCTGCAGAAATGCTTGTAGAGCTATGACCAGCCCCAAAAGCATCGTAGATGCTCTCTTCCCTTTTCGGGAAACCAGCAAGCCCTGATGTCTGCCTTAGAGTTAACATCCTTGACCTCCTTCCTGTCAAAATTTTATGCGGATATGCCTGCAAAAATTTAATCTTTTCAAACTCAAACACCGTTTGCTGACAGAACAAATTCAGACAGAACAATGAATGGTTCCATCTTCTGCAACCTGATGGCCGACATCCCAGATGATCTTATCATGAGGAGCATTGAAGACATGATGAATTGCCACAGAAAGCTCCACCACTCCAAGACTAGCGCTCAGATGCCCCCCAGTTCTAGACACTGTGTACACTATCTCGGCTCTTAGTTCTGCAGCAAGTTGTTCTAAATCCTACAGAGAATAGATTCATGAAAGAGGAAGGGAAAAAGATGATGAAAAAAAATAGTTTCCATGTGGAAAAAACTGAGTACATTAACCGAGAGATTCTTCATGTGGATGGGATAGTTGATGGTATCCAATAAAGGAGTCTTCGGCTTCTCCCCTGAGAAATCAATCTTCCGCTCACGCTTTTCTTTTCTAACTACAATCTCCTGATCCCCATCGCCGCGAGTTGCTCTCACACAAACCTGAAAAAAATTTGATTTTTTTTTTTTGTTAAAAAGAGAAGCCAAAAAGTGAAACGGGAAAGGGATGGATATAAAAGGTTTTATTTTCCGCATGCTCAGGAAGGAAAGTGGAGAAAGGTGGGATCTTTCTTGTCTTAACAATACCTGACGCCGGAAGCCGGCGGTAGGTAAGATAGCCGGCTGAGAAAAAAGGCAATTGGGGGCCATTGGTGATGTGCATAAAGCCATTGCAGTAAGGAGACTACGTCGACGAAGGAGACGAGGAGAGGAAGGGTTGAGTGGGTTGGGAATAGCAATTGAATTAGAGGAGGTGATGTTTTATAGGAGAAAGTTGCAGAAGTGGCACTAGTGGAGGAATGACGAAAGTAGTGTTGTGATTCCTCAAAGAATTCCCAATAACAGTGCCGAATAGAATATTTTCTGAAAAATTTAAAAGAAAAAAAACACAAAACTATATGGCTATACAATTCGCTATATAATTCAAAAAAATTTATGATTATAAATTTTTTTTCATATTCATGCAAAGAAATTTATATGATGCTTCACAATCTTCCTTCTTCGATCCGATGTGAACAACACACGCTAAGATCTCAAAAATCTTCCTTTTCTTCTCCTCTCATGCATGAAAATTGGCTTAAAATTGAAAATCTCGATTTAACTGCTCCTGGGTGTTTATGATATGATATGCACCAGTTGATGTGGTATATATATAAATCAAACAGGAGAACAATCCACGAAGAGAAAAATAGAACGAGAAAAATCACACCCTAAAGGAACATACAGATTTATGTGATTCGGCAAATTGCCTACGTCCACAAAGTTGCAGAGGATTTTAATATTTGATGAATTTACACCAGGCGATCACCTCGACTTACAAGAGGAATATTTCATTTCGTTGTTCTCTCTTCTTCTCTCTCTGTTCTTCTCTCTCTATACCGAGATACATCGAAGAAACACTACACCGAGATACACCGAAGAAGATAAACATACAAGAGAAATAAAACAAATTTCTTTTGTCACAAGCTACTAAGAAGAAGTTAAGGGAGAAAAATCTCTTCTTCTTTCTTCTTCTTTCTGCTGCAAGGAACTACCTCTTGCACTTCTCTTCCTTCTATCCTGAGGAAGTCCAAGGAAGAACACCAATCGTCACTTCGAAACCCAAGGAAAGTCATCCGAAGTTTTTTATCGCGAAACCGGGCGACGCGGGAGCGGTAGAGCGGGAGCAAATCGCGTAACCGTAAGGTTGCGGTTACAACCTTTCGCGATCGAGGAAGGCGGGAGCGGCGCTTCGCAAATCGACGTCAGACATAGGCGGAAGAGCGGGAACGGGAGATCGGTCTCCAGCATAACAAATCTCCAACTTGGAGATCGATACACAGGCTACAACGTCTTCTTCCTCTAACTGATATCCTCTACTGGCGGTATTGCCTTTTTTCTTCAAACATGAATCCTCAACCATGAATCCTCCACTATGAATCATCAATCTCTACAACTCAAAGCATATATCTTCACTTTAGAAGACCAACTGAAGTTATGCACAACTTTAATTTCTTAAGAGTAACACCCTTAGTCAACATATCATTAATATCAAAATAGTCTTGCACCTCCAAGCTATCTCCTGAATTACTCTTGTCTCTATTTACAACTCCCACTGCATGGACAATATCATGCCTCTGCTGAAAGCTTTTTTTCAACAAGTCTAGTTTTATACCTCATACTGTCACCACGCTCAGTCTTCACCTAACACACCCACTTGTTGTGTAATGTCTTCTTCTCTGGTGGAATTTCTTCCAGCTCCCACTTGCTCGAACTTTCATCTTGCAAGATTTTATCATTGCTCTGTGGTTCTCCACTCTATGTGGAACAATAGGAATGGGTGCCCCGGACCCACTATCCTCTTCACTTTCATCATCAACAGAACTATGAACTGTCAGCAATATTGCATCTTATACTTCTTCGATACCACATTTGCGCTATCATTCTCAATCTTCTTGAGATTCCCACAGTTCCTCTTTATGTTGCTAGCCTTGCCACAATTTCAGCAGATTGTCTATTGACCATACTTTGATTTTGATCTCCCTCTATTTGATTTCATGTCCTGTCATCTCTCTCTGAAATCAACATTCAATGTTGAACTCGTACATGAGATCTCGCCAGAATCTTTCCTGCGCACCTCCTCAGCCAAAATCAAATCACGAATATCATCACATTTCAATTTAGATTTACCTGCAGAACTGCTAACTACCATCCTCATGGCTTTCCAATTATTTGGCGACGATGCCAACAATATCAGCGCATGAATCTCATCATCAAAATTAATTTCAACAGACGACACTTGATTGATTTATGATAGTATTGAAATTGAAATCGTTCAGGTGTTGAGCAACAGAAACATCTTCCACCATCTTCAAATTGAATAACTTCTTCATCAAGCACACATTGTTATTCACTGATGACTTTTCATACATACCTGATAAGCCTCCCATTAGATCTGACGAAGTTGTGTGCGACGGACCTCGATAGAGTCAATTGAATAACCCCCAGAAATTTTTGATCTAACAAATTATGTTCATCCTCATCCATCCTTTCAGGTCTTTTCCCCAATAACGGAAGATGAAATTCTTCCCATAGAGGTAGTCCTCTATCTGTATTCTCCAATAAATAAATTCTGTGTCATCAAATTTCTTGATTCTTGAAACCTTCACTTTAGCTGCAACCATCATTCTTCCTCAGATCCGAACAAAGCTTTGATACCAGTTATTGATGATATGATATACACCAGTTGATGTGGTATATATATAAATCAAGCAGGAGAATGATCAATGAAGCGAAAAATAGAACGAGAAAAAATCACACCCGCAAATTCCATTCTATTTCCCCATCCGGCGCAATCAAAGCCATCCGTGTGATACACGCGCGATCCAACGGCGCTCGGTCATCGTCCCCAATAGAGCCAACCCACAAACCGTCCATATTATAGGCTTATTATCTAGCTCGATACTCAATCAAATTAAGTGAGGTTTTTTCCTATAGATTCGTCTTGACTAGGAAAACATATTCATACGGTTAATCAACCCTTAAATCAACTCTATGCACATGGAGAATCAAATGAAGGACGGTTTAGGGTTAAGTTTCAATACCTTAGTCCAAGATGAGAAGCCTCGATTGGATGCTTGTGGAAGCTTTATGGGGTCCCAAGAGCCTAGAGATGGAGCCTCAAGCCGTGGTGAATCGCCTTGATATGATTTCGACCAAAGTTGATTTGGGGTGTTGGTCAAAGTCCACCTTAAGGTGCTATGGTGATGGAGCTTTTGTGAAGGATCATCTTCTCTTGATGAGAGGATGGTATGGGTGCAATCAATTTTGATTTGGTGGAGGTTTGGTGAGTGTCATGTTTCAACCTAGTGATTGGGCTCTATAATTGGGCTCAAGCAGTGGATTTGAGTGTCTAGGGATGGTTGGGTTGAACTCAAGAGGTGTTAAGGAAGCTCTGGGAGCAATTTGACAGAGTCTCTCCAATGAATTTCAAGCTCTCCTCCTTTAGCCATGGAGGGTGGGTTTAATAAAGGGGGAAGGTGAGGCCACCAGGAGCATTTGGTGGGTGCCCTATGCTGCTCATGTGGATGCCAACAATGTGCAAAAGTCAAATTGGTTGGATGGATTTAATTTTGAGTTTTGGCCATGTTGGAGCTTTTGATTTTGGGTTTTCCGGCCACTAAGGTGGCTGGCCGGCTAGGGAGGCGTCACCATCCAACTCAGGGAAGTCAGGGCTTGGTCTTGGTGAAGTCAATTGGGGTTGGTCATGTGTAAAGGTATGGGATTGACATAGTATGGGAAAAGGGTCATTTTGGGTCAAATTGGGTTAATCATGGTTTGGGTTGGGTTCAGCCACCAAGGTTGGTCTTGAGCTGAAGAGGATCAGATGGGTTAGCTAAATTGGTGTAGAGAGATCCCCATCAAAGTGATTTCGTTAAGTATGAGGTATAGAGGGATCATTAAAAGGGTTAAAAATCTTTTTAAGGAAGTTTGAAAGTGGCTTGTCCCCTTTCCATTAATAGTTTGATGATGTGGCAAGACTCTCATGGCTTTTCTATGACTTGAGAGTGGCTTCATGGCTTGCATGTGGCTTGGCTAATTTTCATGAGGAGAGATTTTGGATTTTTTTTGTATTTTTGGTGAATTTTGGCTTGATGCTTGATTTGGAATGCTTTGATTTTGGATTTAGAACTTTAGGAGTGATTTTGATTGAATGGATGATGGGGATTAAATTCATCATGTGGGCTTTTAATTGAATTTGGGCTTTTTGGAAAGACTTAAGGATTTGGGCTTTTAAAATGGAAATTGATTTTGTGCTAAAATTTGGGCTAATTGAATGTTGAGTTTGGTGTAGGAATATGTCATGAAGAATTTGGCAAAATTTCAAGTGATTTTGAGTTGAATTGATGGGCTAATTTGATGAATTTAAGCATATGGTCAAAATTGGGTCTTTTTATTTGAATGAAATTGGGCTTGCAATTGGATCAAATTGGGCTTGAATTTTATTAGATTAGGATTGAGGATGCTTAATTTTGATTTGGAATTGAAATTGGGCAAGATTGGGGTCAATTGTGCTGAGATTGGAGCTAATTTGAGGTCATTTGAGGCTTTAAGGTCAAATTGGGTTTTTTGGTCAAATTGGACTAGTTTGGTCAAATTGAGTCAATAAAAAATTGAAATTGGGAATATTTGAGATAATTTTGGAATTTTTTGGTCAAGAGGGGTATTTTGATAATTTTGGGCAATTTTGGGGGTATTTTGGAAATTTAGTAATTTTTATAAATTTTGATCAATTTATGTAGTGGTGGGGGTTTGAGATAAATTTTGGGCAAATTTGGGTATTTTGGGTAATTTTGGGATTTTTGGCAAAAATTGGGGTTTTATAGGTATTTTGGTAATTTGGTGATTTTGGGCTAAAATTGGCCAACAAGCTATGAAGCCATGCTAAACCAATAGGAGCCATATGAGGATTCTTTTTGGATGCTCGATGTGCTGGTTCTAATCCTCTTAGCCAAAGATTAGGGGTACAGGGTCATTCAAATGAGCTCTCCAAAAGGAGTCAGGAGACCAATTTAAAGGGTCATATGGTTTAGAGTATGTGAGAGAGTGTGGTGTGTGCAAGTCAGCCCCACCAAAACCAGATCATCCAGGGTTAGTCCTAAGATCTAACCACCCTATGGGGGACTCCCCTTGAGCTCCTTCATATTGACCCTACCTACTAAGTGCTAGAGGTCAGAACCAATATGTGGAACTTCAAGTTAAGCAAAGAAGGGTTTGAAATTTCTAATGGTGAGGGTTCCTTTTCTAGTCCTCTAGCAATAGTCAATAGGAAAGTCATATGGCTAGACTCTAAGCTACTAAAGAGAAAAAACTAGAATTCAACAAAAAATGAGGTCAACAGTCGTAGTTTGTCATATAGGCCTTTGCGAAGAGCTACAATGGTGTTCATAAGCTACAGAGGTAGGGGTCTAGAGTTGCACGACCTATAAGCCATGTAGCACATAGTTTGTTATGTAAACCGTTGTAGTGAGCTGTGGTGATGTTTGTATGGCTTAGAAGCCATAGAAGGGAGTTCCAAAAGCTACTGTAGTTGGTTGCATATATCATAATGGTGAATTGTGATTACGTTTGTATGTCATAGAGGCCAGAGCCAGAAGCTGCACGAGTTGTGGACCATATATGCAGTAGTTGGTCACATAAGTTGTAATTGTGAGTTGTGTTGACGTATATAAGCCGCATAAGCTGGAGTCAGAGCTGCACGATATGAGGACCTTGTAGGTCATAGTTGACCACATCAGTCGTAGTGGTGAGCTATGATGACGTCTGTAGGCCGCAGAGGTCAAAATTGGTTTTTGTATGAGCTTGATCATGTATGTCGTAGTTAGTCACAAAAAATATAGTAAGAGTTGTGATGATGTCTGTAAGCCACAAAGTGTGAAGTTGCACCGTATGTGAGGCACCTCGCTGCATCATGTGTGGGGCCCATCGTTGTACGATATACCGGACGATGTACATTTGGATTCTGCAACGTGCATTATGAAACTGTAAGGCTGCAAGGAGTAGGTGGTCTTCGATGTTGGTCGACAAACACTAGTGAGCGGTGATCTATGGTGGTCGACAGCTACAGAAGCGGGAGGTGTTCGTTGCATCTTAAGTGTAGAAATGACATTGTGCTTAAGCTTCCCGCCCTTATTTAGGATCAGGTCAAGCTCCCCTCTCAAGAGGGGTAAGAGTCTTTTTATAGAGTCCAGATTATAAATAAGGAAGAAATCCAGACCATTATGATGGTACGAGCGTTGATGTTGTCTCAATCAGATGTTGTGCTTTGAACATTTAAGTGTCTGAATGATGTTAAAATTTAGTGATCTTGGAATTGCTGTATTTTTCTTATCAAGAAACTTGATTTGTACTCATCTCTAATCAACAATCAATATCATTTATCTTTTCTAATATATTTGTTTTGTATTTATGAAGTAATATATTACGTACCATTCCTTTAAGAAAAAAAAAATTAATAAGTTTATAATTAAAATCATTAACGTACAACTTGAAAGAGGGTTGCCAATATAATTTCGAATTCCCCATTCCGCAGGAGTTTGTGAAGAGCTTGGCCACCTCTAAGCACGCTACAAACGGTTGTGTATCAATCTTCTGCCATCATATTCTGCAAGCCCTAACAAGAATAGCGGGAGGGATCATATTTTGCATGTTTTTCATGCTTTTGTCGCCGTTTGGATACAAGTTCGAGGCCTTCGGTTTGTCATTTCTTGATTATATCTTCCAAAAGCGTGCTGGGAAACGAGAATTTTAATCAGTGCTAGCAAGAGAAGATGAGGGGAGAAGAATTTTGAAGTTTAGGACTTCTCCTTCTCTTAATTTTCAATTATAAATTAAAAACTATGGTTATTGATTTTTTAATATTAAGTATTTAAAATTAAGAGCAAAGTTGCTGGTCTATCATAATCATTGATTTACAAGCTAGTGCCTTCCCCAATTTTCTTAGACATTTTTCATACATACCATATGGTTCTTATGTCTTTATGTGTCGATTGCCTTAATTTTCATATTTATGCATCCTTACGTGGTTATCAGCATCATCAATCTTGAAGAATTTTGTGCAAGGAACAATTCTGATGGCGATTTCATGGTTATTCAAGATTTGATTTCATCAAACTTGGAATTAAATTGAGCGCCGGCTTATTGAAGCCAAAATTAGTTCAATTTGTGTATGATTAAGCATAGATATTTAAGAGTAATCAAAAGTTTTGGATGGGTAATTGAATTGTCAAATGAATTTCAAATATGACGAGCATATAATTAAATCAAGCGTCATCTCTTCGAGCCGAATCCAACGGGCCCCAAAATCACTTTATTGTAACATTATTAAGGCGCTCAATTACTCATAAATTATTGTATGATCAAAGGGATCGCTCTGAGTAGTCTGATGGAAAGGTCAAAATTCATGCAATATTTACAAAGGATGTTACACAAAAACTATTAAAAAACCCCCATATTCTTCATGATCGAGAAATCAGGACTTGGATCTGGAGGAGAAAGCTAAATAAGCTCCAAGCTTTTGAATGTTTATAAGCTCCACCACAGCTGGAGTGCTGCCAACCAACCTCCGCCACGGTCGAACCAACGTCGTCTGGTCATTGTCTTTGATTTGTCGCCTCCACGGGACCATAATCGCCATTTCCAGAACATTGTTGACTAGTTTTTGTCACCTCCAGATTGCAACTGCTCGGCAGCCGTCATCAAGTTTTTGTCACCGTCGGGCCACTGTCACCACTTCCAGCACACCGCTAATCAACCATCCCCATTGCCAAACCGCTGTTATTCGACCTCTGACATCAAGTCACTAACATTGCCAGACAATCATCGTCACTTTCAGGCCACCGTCACCTCCGGACTGTCGTTGCCCGACCGCTGTCATTGAGTTGCTGCTACCTGACCACCGTTATCTGACTACCACCACCACCAGACCACCATCGCTCGACCACCGCCTCGAGTCGGCTCCACCATCGTGCCACTGTTGTTTGGCCAGCGTCATCGATCCACCGTCATCTTCAGATTATCATCTCTACTTCCCAGCCATCACCATCTGGCTGACACAACCGAAGACACTGGCGGTACAATTTTTAACACACGGTTCTTACCATCGGCATTTCTTCATGTGCATTTTCTACCGCTTCTCTAACAAAAGTCACATCCGACTTATATAATATTGTTTCTATCTATTCGAGTGCATGTAATATTTTGCTACCTATATTAGCATAAAAGAATCATTTCAATTGAGTCAGACCTTGTTGGATAAATTTTAGTTATGGATATTTGCTTTTCAAAATTGCGTGATTAAAGATCATAATTGTAATCATTTTTTGTTTTGAAGGGTGAGGGCCATTTTTTTTAATTATAAATTTATTTATTTATGATTATTGTTTGTTGTTTATTATAGTCATAAGTTATCATTCGCCACATTTTTATTAAAAATTAACGTAAATTTTTTAGTTGCATAACTCATAATCAATTTTTTTTTATTAAAATTATTAATATAATGTTAAATTTTAATTATGTGCTCTTAAAGTTGCTTTTAGATCTCTTAGGAAAAAAAATATTTCGTCCAAATGTTCAGTTGTTTGCACGTCTGAACGATCAATTACCGACCGTCTCATTGCCCATTGAAAATATGTATGATGATGCGACACCCGGGACGTCCGTACATGCAGTGTAGGGAGGGAATATTTTCTTCTCTCTTAGAGCCTCTACTTTCAGTCTTTTCCTTTTTTTTAATTCTTGTGAAGAAAAAAAAAAAAAAGCAACCTTATTTCTCATAAAATCTTATTTATTATTATTTTTTTTTAATTTGATTTTTGGATATAATATTCCAATTTGAAGCTGTTTATTTTCTTGAAAAAAAAGGAACGCAGCCTAAAAAGAATTTAATGCAAATGAAATGAAATGGATTTATTTAGAGTTATTTGGTTGAGTGTAGAATAAATACATGCATTTAAAAAAAAAAAAATCAATGTAAAATATGAGAGCGGCTGACAGCAGACGGGCGACGATACGATACAATAGTCAGCATGTCACAGACGATCAACCATGACAATGATCGACAACGGAGGCCATCAGCCGTTGTCATTTCGTCAATTACATACATCATATATGAAACTTTGTTATATACAAATCTAACACTCTCTTTCATCCATTTTTTATATTCTCATTCGAATAATAAAAATCATGAAAAATCCCAAGAAATAATTTATTATTATTATTATTTTTGTCCAATTCTCAATGATTTAATCTTGACATATATAAATATATTGATTCGATAGTTCGAAAATAATAAACCGAAATTAGATTTTATAAATAGTAATAGTTTGGATGATATATGTAATTATCACTGTAAAAATAGAATTTAAGTTGATTGTATTTCTTATAATTTATACCTTTCATCGAAACCAATAATCCATTTCCGAGATTTTTTTTAAGTGGCATTCGCATACATGCCACCCGATTACTATGTATTTTATTTATGTATCTAACAGTGAGGATTGCTTTCACATTTCTACCACCCAAATTATCTATATCACATACACAATATCACTGCTATAACTTCTGAAAAATGAAAGACGCATTTTAAGTCATAGATAAGGTGATATAAATGTAAAAATTGATATATATATTATTAGAATTGCTTGAACAAATGATCATAGGACTCACGATCTCCAAAGAGGGGCCATGACTCACGACACAATATATATATATATATATATATATATATATATATATATATATATATATATAGATATATATTTATTTATTTAT
>JXCR01049379.1:44752-76357 GCA_002079205.1 Phalaenopsis hybrid cultivar | reverse complement strand
AGAGAGAGAGAGAGAGAGAGGAGGGTGAGCGACACGAGAAAGAGAAAGAAAACTGAGCCAAACCAACTCATGAGCCAGCTTCGGCTCGGCTCGATAAATCACCCATGAGCTGAGTTAAATGTGCTAACAAGCCAAGCTCAAACTAACCTCAACTAGACCCGTTAGCATGTGAGCCTATTCATTGAAGAAATATATAATAAATAAATTATACTCAAAATATATTAAATTGAAGATTTTATATTAAATTGTTAAAAAAATTTAAAAAAATGATACTTTACATTTTATATCGATTGATTCCTTATTATTTATCTTCTAATTGCTCATCTTATTTGTCATTTTATTATAACATTAGTTTAAATTAATATTTTTTCTATTATATAATAAACAAGCCGACTCGACCTCATGGACTAAACCTCTAGTTGGAACTCTAACTCAATTAATTAATCAAACTCAAGCTCAAACTGGGGGTGGCTTGAGCTCTGACTCAACTAGTCTACACCCCTAACCTAAGATATAGAGAGAGATCTATATACTTCTGTGGTGCTAATGAGAAACACAGATCATTAATTGCGAACCATAGCCCACAAATGATGGGAAAAAAATTAACTTCAAAATTAAAAGAGTTCTACAGCATGAAATACCTTTTACAGGGCACAGGCAGCATTCCTTGTTATGTTGAGGAGTTTCACAAGCTGTGCAAACCCAGGATGTAAAATCTCGTTCTCCTCTCATCCCATAGCATTCCTGATGGACAGCTAATTGACATCTGGATTTTTTAAAAAATTAAAATGACTCATATTCAGCTGAATTATTTTATTATATTTTGATTCTGGAGCACTAATGCAAAGCAGAATGCAGGGAAATATGAGAAATTGACAAATACCTGATACAAATAATGATTTTATTATAATCCCAGTCCTCAATCCATCTACAAATTGCACATCTTTCAGTTGTCCATTTAGGATACACCGGTTCATATGCTTCTGCAAATATGAAATCAAATCCCAACAAGTTTATTGAACAGTCTTCAGGGGTATAAATGAAATGGCAATGAAATCAATGAAGACCTACCCTGCAACAAAGCAAATAGATTTTGTTTTCTCTCTTTAAGAGAAACTTGTTTAACTTGATTGGCTGGAATCGTCTTGGTAAGGTTATGTCCAATCTGCCAGGTAATAAAGAACAAAAACATAACCCTAAAGTGTATGATACTTCTAAGAGAAATAATTTTTTAATCTCTTATGAGCAGAGAATGACCTGAAAACTCAAAGTTCAACATCAAAGCATGCACGAGAAGTAAAATTTAAGTGCAGCTTGTGATTCAAGAAACACATAAAGCAAAAGAAATGCAATGTCTTTGTTTCATCTAAAAGGTACTGCTACCTGACATAACCAACGAAGGAAATTTCATGCGGTAGTCGTCAATAAAATAAAAGAAAATTTACATACATACCACACAATTATTGCTACCTGACACCTTACCTATCCATGAAAAGGAGCATTTTACTTTTTTAGAGTCAAAATGGTGAAATTTTTTATGTGATATGAAAGATTTAGATGGTATAAATGTAAAAAGTAAAGTTTGTGTTAAATATGTAAATACATAGGAATTGGGTGGTATGTACGTAATGGCCCTAAAATAAATAATGAATCAAACTGTTGTTGGTATACAGACCCATTCTCCCAGTGGCATCATGGTACTTTTAACTTTGACGCTACTCTTCCATTTTTTACTTCTACAACCTGTGTGACGCTCCCATTCACTAAGTGTAGCTTTTTTTCCCTCACAAGTGCTGCAATGACATATCACCCTGCCATAGCCATAAACCATTATGAAATAAGTAGTAACTTTATTGAAAACACTTATAATTTCGCTCCTTAAGAAAAATTCATCCAAATTGAGAATGAAGCGAAGAATCCAGAGTAATCAGGGGCCATTTGATAAGGGCTTTAGCTGCTTTAGCAAATCGTGTAAATCCAGAATTTAGGACAAAACTAAAATAATTTAAGAAGGAACCGGATTTATAGAATCCAGAATTTAAAACTGCCATTTTTGCTGTCTGGTAAAATTTAAGTTAAATCCTACTTAAATCTGTATCACAGCCCCTTAATTTTAAATATTTCTCAACACCNAAGGTTGGCGATAGAGGAGGCTTTCCTGGCTGAGAATGGTTTTATGGAAATGGAGGTGGATGGGATGGAGATAACCTGGCAGCAGACAAGTCCTCGTGAGTCTTTCTATGGCGAGTTTCAAGAGGCGACAGGTTCTAACCATGATCGGGATTTCTTACAGGTATGGGATCTATATATATATATATATATATATATAGGGAAATTTACATACGTACCACACAAATCTTATGCATTTACATCTCATAACCTAAGGTTTCATATTTGTATTTATAACACATGGGTGTTATAAATCTCTTCATATAAGTGTGCATTTGGCTTTTGGGCGGTGTTTGATAGAGAAATTTAAATAGGATTTAGGTATGAATTTAAGGTAATTCCAACAACCAAACATAAAACAATATAAATAAAATACAACATGGTTAAATCAAAATTTTGCGCGTTTTGTCTCTATTCCAACCTTAAGTCTAGATTCACTAAATTCGACTGCAGGTGAGATTTAGGGCCCGTTTGGGGCAGCTTATTGGGAACGACGACATTTTGAAAACTTTTTAGAAATGAGCGTGCTCTCTAGTTTAGCATGAGTGACTCTTAAAATATCATCACAAAATCCGCAGATTCTTGATTTATGATATTTCTAAAAAGTTTTAGAATACTTTTACATCCATATATATATATATATATATATATATATATGGATGTAAAAGTATTAAATAATTGGTTCTTATAAATTCTAAAACTTTTTAGAAATGAGCATGCCCTCTAGTTTAGCACGAGCAACTCTTAAAATATCATCACAAAGTCCGCTGATTCTTGATTTATGATATTATAATACAACAACAACAACAAAATTTTTATCCCACTAAGTGGGTTCGGCTCCATGAATCCTTTTTGTCTTATCTTTATTTAGTATCATATTTTTATTTAATTCTAATAAATTAACATCATTTATCATTTTTTATACAATATGCACAAGTCATCTTAGGTCAACCTCTTCCTTTCTTAACATATATGATATTTATAATATTAAAAAAAAACTTTTAATTTGAGGTGAAATGATAGTTGATTTTAACTATCCTATGATAAAAAGGAGGTTTTTGAGGATTATGAAAAAGCTCTGAAATGATTGATTCTACCGTAGGCACTTTAAAAATGGAATGAACTCTTTATGTCGCCCGATTTTTCTATCTTCTTTTGTCTGCACTATCCGCTGACATTGGGTTTTGTAAAGTAATATCTTTCATCGGCACGAGAAAAAAAAAAGGCCATATTACAGATTAATATCAAAATTCCTGCCACTTCCACGAGTAATCTCTGAACGCATTTGTTTTATTTTATTTTATTTTATTGAGGGCATTTAGATGCATACCAAGCAAATCTCATGTATTTACATATTTAACCTCTGAACATTCATATTTATACGCATATCACTCAAACTCTTAAAATCACATAAAAAATATAAGATGTTATAAATACAAATATAAAACTAAATTTCTCAAATTTATTTTGTACAGTGCGAGTTTAATCGCAAAGCTCCAAAGACGTGCAGTGACGAGCTGCATCACGCATGTTCACTCGACTCGGCGCCGTTTAATACTAATATTTAAGTTGTTTATTGTGTCAAAACGATTCTCGTCTCTGTATTTTCTCAAACCTCCTTTCATGTATGCGTGTTGAGGCTGAGCCGAAAGTCGCAAAAATATAAATTTTTTGTAGTATGAGGACCTTGTTACTCTTCCTCATCGCAAGCAGAGCTGATTTCTGGCCAAGCAGATCCACCATGGTCTACCACTTCCAATCCAATCTACTTCTACTCTTCCTAAAGCGGCCCTTTGGTTAACCTGTTCGCGGTGTCGAACAAACCGGAATTTAATATTGAAAATCAAAACTTTCAGGGGGGTGTTTGGTAGCACATTTTTATTAACCTCAATCCAGCAAAAATTAAAAAAAAAACTAAATCCAACTCTTCTTTAAATTGCTTTCTCCCCCTTTCCGTCTATTTCTCCCCCATTCTGCGAGGCAAATCCTGATTTAATAAATCTGTCTGTGAGGCGGATTTAATGGATTTATACCTGCTGGCCGAATTTATCTGATTTTATAAGTTCTTTTAATCTAAATCTGGCGCTGCAGCCAAAACTGCATTAGATACCGAGGAGGATAATGTTAATGGTTNCTTTAAATTGCTTTCTCCCCCTTTCCGTCTATTTCTCCCCCATTCTGCGAGGCAAATCCTGATTTAATAAATTTGGCTGTGAGGCGGATTTAATGGATTTATACCTGCAGGCCGAATTTATCTGATTTTATAAGTTCTTTTAATGTAAATCTGGCGCTGCAGCCAAAACTGCATTAGATACCGAGGAGGATAATGTTAATGGACATGCCGTTGTGACTTGTGAGGGTATTTTTCCGCAGGTGAAGTTTTGGTACAATTTCAGACTGTATCGCATTTTCCCTCCTATAAACTTTAACCGTATAGGCAATAATAGCAACTGTGCTTGATTGATAGATATGCATTTTATGGATCATCTGGATAGTGGATTTGACTTTCAAGACAGTTTTTTATCCGTTGATCTTAATAAATAAGGCTGCTGCCTCCACTTCCCTTTAGCACTCAATATTTTCTACAAGGATTTTCTCAAGCAGCAGGTGGATTTATTGCATTTTTTTCAAAAAAAAAAAAAAATTGAGTGTTTGACTCCTTCGACCTCACTCTTTCTTTGTTGGCCAAGTATACAAATATGAGTGACAATCTAGTAATTTTAATCACATCACTGTTGTTTGTTTGACGTTATGTTATGTAGATATGGTTAGCTAGTTATGGTGAAAGAGGAATCTAGGTCTTGCTGTAAGTCATCTAAATTACCTTAAAAAATTTGTAATGTAAGAAAATAGTTTCATGAACTTTAGAAATGTTTTTTATGCCTTCTGATAAGCTTGTAAATCACTGTTTTCTCTCAAATTCCTATAAAAAGCAAGCTAACTGTTAACTGGTTTATTGTATTCTACGGAAATTGCAAAGCAGATCTGCTATTTGTGCCTCACTAGGAATTAAAAGAATGTTTAACGGAATGAGGTATCTGAGTTTGTTTATAGATGCTTAGAGTAAAGTGCGAAAATAGTCCCTTGACTGTTTACATATGGCCATTTAGTTTCAAAATCTATAAAAGTGCCAAATAGTCCCCGAAAATTTTAATTTAGAGCTGAAATAGTAATCTGTGGAAATTATTTCTGTTGGTTTTAAAAAAATATGGTGACTAAATTAATACTTTTGTAGACTCTAGGACTGAAGCGGCCCACTTCAAACAGTTAGGAAACTATTTTGACAGTTATCATTTGCATTATTGAAATGTTTGTTGCTCGTGCCTCTTGATATTTTCTAAAGAGCCCTCAAATAGAAGCTTTGGTTCATGTCTGCCTCTGAAAAGTTTATTAGTTGTTATTTTGCTATAATTAATTTTTTTGTGATACTAATGGAGAAGTTAATTGTTTTTAAAGACTCTTTCCTACTTCATGTGCTGATTATTTAAGGTTCCCTTTTTGTGTAGGATGTTAAAAATCCTGGTCTTCACTGTGACAGTTATGTGGTTGGCCTTCCAGTGGTAAGCCTAAAGGATGTGAATGGTGATCTTGAAGGCTCAGTGTCTCGGAACTGCATGAAGGTTGATGAACAAAGTTATTTCACTTCTCAGAGCTAAACCATTCTCTGTGCTAATAACTAGTTTGTTTTCTTTTTCTACAGCTTTCAGAAAAAAACCACACCAAACTGAAGGTCTGTATTCATGTTGGATGAGTTTAATTTGGAAAGTTATCTAGTTATACTTCTATTAAAGTATTCAAAGTATGCTCCACTGATTGAACATTGTTCTCAATACTTATAGAACCTGGAAGATGGTGCTTATTCATCTTTTGAATGCAAGTTAAAGCATAAGTTTGATTTACCAGAATCAGTAAGGAATAATGAACAAGTTAGGTATGCATTTGGTGTCTGCGNATACAGCATCACACAAATGGTTCCAGCGATGAAGGAATTAGAAGCTGACTCAGGAGCTCGTCGCATTGGGTTGACAACGATCGCTGGCCAGGCGGGATATCTCTTTCCTGGCTTAGCCCAGATGACATCCCCCGAAGTCAAATTCATGGAGGAGTGAACATCTTCTCCCAGTTCCATTTTATCAGCAGATACATTCCTCGCCGATTCATCTAAATTCACCGACGATTCATGAAGAAACGTCAAACCGCTCGGCGAAAGAGAATTTTTCAATGATTTCATATTCCGGCACACTCTGTTTTCGGCGACAACACATTCTTCTTCGAAATCGGCATTCATAGCCCTAGGCTCGAGTTTCGCCTTCCTACAGTTTTCGATGAGGAACGAATCACCGAATCGCGTAGGAAGCCCATACGCGCGTTCCTGCTTCACTCTCACAACCGGCGACCGCCGCCTCCGCGGAGAAACCCGGCAGGCCATCNTATCTCTTTCCTGGCTTAGCCCAGATGACATCCCCCGAAGTCAAATTCATGGAGGAGTGAACATCTTCTCCCTGTTCCATTTTATCAGCAGATACATTCCTCGCCGATTCATCCAAATCCACCGACGATTCATGAAGAAACGTCAAACCGCTAGGCGAAAGAGAATTTTTCATTGATTTCATATTCCGGCACGCTCTGTTTTCGGCGACATCACATTCTTCTTCGAAATCGGCATTAATAACCCTAGGCTCAAGTTTCGCTTTCCTACAGTTTTCGATGAGGAACGAATCACCGAATCGCGTATGAAGCCCATACGCGCGTTCCTGCTTCACTCTCACCACCGGCGACCGCCGCCTCCGCGGAGGAACCCGGCATCCCGATGCGACCTCGCCGGAACTCGTCGACGGTCCCATATCATCGCCGGCAATCACCGACGGCGTGCAAGAAATCCCGTCGGAACCGCAGAAGTTCTCAAGCACGTCCAATAAAAAGCAATCCCCCTCGCCGTCCTTCCACCGTTTCCGGCTCCGCCCCCCTCTGCCGGGTTCAATCGAATTCGCCTGGCAACGCTTGAGGCTCGGCATTTGGGCCCCGTGCAAACGCTTTATAATCATCTCCTCCACCAAAGATTCAATCTCACAACCCTAGGCTCCGGCGTGCACAAGAGACGCAACCGACATTTAACCGAGGATTCGATTCGAGATATCCCAAATCGACAAGCAGAATAGAATAGGTTTCAGAGAGGGAATTAGGAAGAAGAACCAGAAGAACGATGCCCTAATCGTGGCTGAAATGAAATCACAGCCAAAAAGACGGATCANCGAGATATCCCAAATCGACAAGCAGAATAGAATAGGTTTCAGAGAGGGAATTAGGAAGAAGAACCAGAAGAAGGATGCCCTAATCGTGGCAGAAATGAAATCACAGCCAATAAGACGGATCGCCGTCTTCGCCCTGAAATCGAATACCAGCGCGGCTGAAAAATACTTCCTATTTCATCGTTAAATAAGCGATGCAACAAAATCCCACTTTTAACTACGAAATCAAAATTTTTCGGAGGCGAAGATTATTATTTTTCATATAATAATAAATATGTATATGTATATTTTTATAACTACAAAATTAATGAAATTATGGCGAAAATTTCGTGTTCGCCGGAGAGCGGGAGGAACCCGATGGGTCGTGTTCTGCGCAACGGCTAACTTCTTTCTTCGTTAACATGATGGACGGAGGTTGTTGTATAAAATATAAATTAATAAAAGTATTTTTCGTTTTGTAATGAATGTAATTATGCCCTTTATATGGGGTTTATTTTCTTAATTGCACTATACTTGATGAATAGTATTAAGGTATTATTTAGAAGTTTCGTTTCTTGAATCCGAGGTGAAAGTTTTGCGATTTGAAATGACGAAAATTTATCACAGATCTCGAGACAGATGAACAGCTAGGATGGAATATATAGACGATCGAACGAGACTTTTCACGATCATTTGGGTTGGATACTGGCGAAGGAAGTGTCTAGTTCTAGCGATCAGAGGAACACACCAGAGAATTTATTGCAGGGTGGTGATCGGCCTTAAGGAGGATCAACAGGAGACAACCTTTTTTGGATGGATTGCCAGGGGAATCAAGGCACAGCGAACAACCGACGAGATTCCTATCGATCAAATCAGTCATACAATCTTATTACATGTGGATATTTTTTTGTAATTACCAAAAAGTGTCTCTATTTGCAAAATCTGGATTCATCCGATAAATAAGAGGTCAATGTCATTAATAAAAGTTACACATTTCTTGATGATCTCTACTTCTCTCTCTCTCTCTCTAACTTTTTATACCTTGGGCATGTTTTTCTGACAGTTTTGGATTCAACATATTTTAAGGTGCAATGAGTGTAGAAATATGTCGCAAATAAGAGGAGCCTAACAACAANCGAGTCGGCTTGTTTATTATATAATAGAAAAAATATTAATTTAAACTAATGTTATAATAAAATGACAAATAATATGAGTAATTAGAAGATAAATAATAAGGAATCAATTAATATAAAATGTAAAGTATCATTTTTTTTAAATTTTTAATAATTTAATATAAAATCTTCAATTTAATATATTTTGAGTATAATTTATTTATTATATATTTCTTCAACGAATAGGCTCACGTGCTAACGGGTCTAGTTGAGGTTGGCTTGAGCTTGGCTTGTTAACTCATTTAGCTCAGCTCACGGGTATTTATCGAGCCGAGCCGAAGCTGGCTCATGAGTTGGTTTGGCTCAGTTTTATTTCTCTTTCTCGTGTCGCTCACCCTCCTCTCTCTCTCTCTCTCTCTATCTCAGGTGGTGCGTTGAAGCCAACCGATGTTGATTCTTTGTGGGTTCATGTTACTTGCGCCTGGTTTCAGCCCACTGTTTCTTTTGCAAATGACCTTACAATGGAACCTGCTGTTGGCATATTGAATATACCACCACAATCTTTTATGAAGGTTAAGTTTAGAAGCAAAGAAAACATAGCCGTTACCATTTTTCCAAAAAGGTNCTGGTTTCAGCCCACTGTTTCTTTTGCAAATGACCTTACAATGGAACCTGCTGTTGGCATATTGAATATACCGCCACAATCTTTTATGAAGGTTAAGTTTAGAAGCAAAGAAAACATAGCCGTTATCATTTTGCAAAAAAGGGGATCTACTTATCAGTTTTTGTCCTTTTGGCTCCAGAGATGCGTAATATGTAAGCAAGTGCACGGTTCATGCGCGCAATGCTGTAGGTGTTCAACCTATTATCATGCAATGTGTGCCTCAAGAGCAGGATATCGTATGGAGGTTAGTTCCCGTTTATATTTTAGAAATCAATTTTGCTTTCAAAAACGCTGCTGCCCTGAATTTAATCATAGCTTAATGTGAAGAAAAAAAATTCTTAACATGACTAATATTTAATATTCATATGTTCAAATACAAGTTCAGGCTTTTTGATGGTGATCTTTGACTTTAAATGTGATCAAATTATATGATTTTTTTAACACGAATTAAATTTGATGAAAAAAATAAGGAGCTTATAATACCCATTGCTAAGCGCACTACTAATATGCGCTTTAAGAAATCCAAGCTAATATGTGCTTTAAGAAATCCAAGTATTTGGAATTATTTTTTGTTTTGTATACTTATATATATATATATATTTATTTGAGAGCTCTTTTGTTTGTTTAAATTAATGAATCATGCCTTTTGTTGTCAAGGTAGTTCATTAGGTTTATTCTTTGTGTTATTTAAGGCATTAACATGTTACTTTTAATCTCATAGAGTACTGTAAATAATCTTAATTTTTTATTTGGATGTTGCATAATTGAGAATATACGAACATAGATCATCCATATAAATATTTCTATCTATATAGAGAAATGTTAGTATATCAACATATAAATACATATGCGATGTATATATATTCATTATCCTTATCCTAATTATTTTCATTAGATTTTATAAATTTTCATTTTTCATTTCTTTCTACTAAGTATTATTTAAGATGTTACTCCTATTCTTTGTGCATAATTTTGATTAATTTCTTTCAATCTTGTCTTAGTTTATCACATATCTTTCCAAATTTTCCTGCACTAGTATTATCTGCTTTTCTAATGTGTGCATTAGCTACACCTCATTCGAAAAGTTTAATTCATTCAAGTTTATTTTCAACAACATATTCTCAATAGATCATATTTTAACCTTCTCTCTCTCTAATATATTTTTTTAGAAAGGAGAGAATTGGAAATGATTCTAATTTTACTCAATTCTCCTATTAGTACAAGCATATTTGAGTCTATATATAGGAAAAAATGGAGTTCAATTAAGACAATACAATAATTAAGAATATCTTCAATAATGAGAAAATATTATTATAATAAATAATGTAGATTCCTACAAGTAGGTTAGCATATATTGTAATTTAGATATGGCAAGTTGGTATAAAAGATGTCAACTTGAATTAAGCTGTAGCATCCAATGATAAAGTAATCAAAGTTTTTTGCTGCCTTGGGATTTGAGGTCATAAGATGAGTGAAACTTATTCGTCAAAGTCAAAATAGTTTAAAAGATCCTTGTTAAAGTAGGCACTAGTGGGATCCTTAAAGGGAGATATTATTAGAGGGTGGTGTCTACGAGAATCAACAGAATGTCAACAGAGAGCATCTAATTAAGAAAATTGATCTAATGAAGACAAAGTCATTGATGTATTGCACTTATTACTAGATAATTGAGAAGATTGCAGTGATGTCCTAATTTGTGAGATATAAAGATGAATAAATCAATTTTAGACAAAGTCTCCCAGTTGTCAATGATAGAGATTAAAAAGCTTTAAGAAGAGGTGAAACGAAAAGGGATTAAAAAGCTTTAAGAGGAAGTAAAACGAAGAGGTGAAAAATAGATGTGTATTTACGTTGCAGCATGCATCGTAATTTAAAGGCTTCCTGATGATGGATCTAGTGCTATATTCTACTACTATGTTAAAAGGATAATAAAATGTAAATAAGCTTACTTATTTATTTATTTATTTATTGTATTAATAGCATGCATATGCCCATATATAACTAATGGAAGTGAAAAATTAAAAAAAATGTAATAAAAGAGAATATTCTTAATTGTGAGAAAATATTTTGTTAATAAATAAAGTAAATTTCTATAAAAAATAAGTTATATTTTAGCACTACCTAAAAAACTCATGGTGACATAAAAGATATTAATTTGATTTTGGGAATATTAGTGACTAGAGATGAAGTGATCAAATGTTAGCGTTACGAAGGGTGAGCAAATAAGTGCGGAAAGATAGTAGTATGAATTAATTACAAAGACTTAGCAATGACACATATATAAAAGAAGATGCAATTAAGATTTTTAAGTAGAGGCACTAATTTAGGGGGAAAAAAAATTGTGGTACTACTTAAAGGTGTTAATGAATGTATCATTGAAATTATCAAAAATGAGAGTTGGTAAAGAGGATCGATCGAGAGATCAATGTAGTGCGGATTAAAGATTGATGTAGTTACAATTTGAGAATATGTATAGATTGCAAAGGTGTTAATATTTATGAGAAATAGTTGGGGCCTAATGCCTACTAATCGACTATAGAGATAAGGATCTCATCAATGGAGAAGTTGGTAGATCACAAATTAGTTTCATTAAGAGGAAATTATGGAAACAGTGTAATAGAGATCAAAAGTTCAAAAGTACATCATTGTCTAAAAGGTGTTTAGAGAATTTTGGGTGGTTTTTAAACACTAACTTTTAATACCGTGTTAAAATGGAGAGAAGTGGAAAAGAGTGTTTTTATTAAATCATCTTAGTAGTATTGAGTATATTTGAACCTCTTTATAATTATTTTTAATATCTATAAAATTTACTTTTTAGATTTCCATAATATCATAAATAAAAAGATTTGAATCTTGTAATTTCCATCCTTTCCTTTGTCTTCAATGAAAAGCAAAATCACATTGTCTTCTTCTTTAACTTGAAGATGCAAGATTAGTCAAATTACTATGGTGTTTGAACTCATTAAAACAACATAAGATAAATCTCTTTTTTATTCTTCATCATTGATGCGTTTCTTCATCTATAAATCAAAGTTTCAAGGTCCATTGCAATTGTTTGTCGTTGTTCTTGCTTCATCTCCATATGCGATCAAAGCAAAGTTTTGCATCCAAGTAGATCTAATACAAAAATAACATTCTCTTTCATCTATTTTTCAAATTTTCTTTAAAAGATCAATTTATTTTTTAAATTTTCTTTCAGAAGATCAAATTTATAATAAAATCAAACCCATATGCATACAAAAAAATATGTCTGCATGAATCTTTAAACAATAAGATGACCCAAAAGACATATAGAGCGATTTATGGACATCAATGACGGATAATTTCCAGACGACTGATGGATCATAGGCTGACAAGGAAAGCATGGAATAGACGATCGAAGAAATCAGATTCTGGCAAAGCGCATTGAGGAACTTTCCCTCGTAATGATGATCAGTCTATGTAAACATGGAGCAAACAATCGACAAGCATCTCCCTACCGGATGAGTCGATCGATCTTATTGTATTCAATATTCTTGTAAAATACTTAAAATGCCTCTCTGAAATGCCAAGGATGAGAGGGTAAATATGTAATTTTGAAAAAACATAGACCCATTCATATAAATAAGAGGTCAATATTAAAAACAAATGTTACGTGTTCTCTACTGTTTTCCACTATACTCTCTTTTTAGTGCGTCGCTCTATACCTTGGGTGTGTTTCATAGATATTTTTGGATTCAATATTATTTAAGGTGCGTGAGCGTGGAAACATGTCATCAACAAAAAAATGAGCTCAACAACAAAACAAGGAGATTTCAGTCAGAGGAACATGACATAAGCAACAAGAACAAAGATTTCATGGAGGAATTCGTTTAGTAAGGCCTGCAAGACCTGTGGACTCAAATCACTAACCAGATGTCAAGACATTTTGCAGAGCTACTCAAAGCGGTAATTGCCCTAGGGGCGGTCCTGGTTTCAGGAGAATTGGCCCAACTAGGGGCACTCAAACCCCTCATGGGGAACCACCAGCAAACAATGGAAGAAGAACAATCCACCTACTGGAAAAGCCTGACGATGTGTTATACCAAGGTAGCACCGAATCTACCCCTGGGGAGGAGAGGAATCGATAGGTGCGAATTGAGGCACCGTAGCTGTCGAAAAATGCCTTTTCACTGCAAGCCTTGGGGTTTGAACCCCCAGAGAAGTTAAAAATGCCCGTCCTAGAGCCATACAAAGGAAGGCTGAATCCTAATGACCACCTCGCGTCGTTTAAATCTTTCATATGCTTGCTAAAAACCTTTGACACTCTCTAGTGTAAGTTGTTTCTTACAACGTCGAGATTATCTGCGCTAAGATGTTTCGACAGGTTACTCGCAAGTGTGATCACTTATTTTGCATAGTTCAGGAGGCTCTTTCTATCTTAGTTTGCCTGTGCTTTGACCCAATAAAAGCGCCTGATCCTTATGACAACTGAAACAAGGAGCAGAAGAGAGCTTGCGATCATTTATACACAGTTCAGAGAGAATCATTGGATGTGAAAGACTTGAAACTTGATATGGCCCATGCCACGCTAACACAGGGGGTAAGGTCGGAGAGACTCCGCTTCAACCTTAATCTCGCGGAGCAGCAAAGTCTGGCCGAGCTATTAGAGATGACCAATAAGTACATAACTGCCTACGAAAATGCCTTCGAACCCGCCGAACAAAGACACCAAAAGAGGTTGCCGCAGGACAACAAAAGGATATTAAGACAGAATAAACGATTGATCGTCCACGCACACTACAAAAACCACCCCAACAACTCCTCCCATCGTCACGAGGATCAACAGAGACAAATAAACGTCCAAAACTACCGATCTTCTTATTATTATGACCAACCCCGGTACAGCCACGGGGTCCCCCGAGCAACCCCATTGAGTGTGTCCATGGCAGAAATAGTGGACGCCATTCAATACAAGGAATTATTAGAGGAAAGCACTCCCGATGAAAACTAAAGCCTTTCTCCGGGTTAGTAGGAAGTACTGCAAGTATCACAGGGACTACGGGCAAGACAAAAATGAATGTAGGCACCTCCGGAGCCTGATAGAAGAGTTGATAAAAGAGGGGAAGCTAAAAAAATTTATCACCCCTGGAGTCGTGACTAGACGCAGGGCAAAGCTCTCATAGGGGAACTAGTTGATGGACCTATTCACAAACACCATCCACATTGCTGGATATGTGCCTGCCATCTTTGGATGGAATGAACCACCTAGGAAGACAGGCCAGAAGAGGCAACAAATAATGAAGCTATGCGTAGCAACCTTCGATTCAAAACCCAAGGGACAACTGATTCTTTACTTCAATGATGAGGATCTGTCGCCGAAGGGAAATTCCTATAATGATGCCATTACGATAAAAACTATAATTAATAATTATCAAGTATGTAGTGTTCTCATTGATATAGGGAGTTCAGTATGTGTTATTCAAGCAGGTGTTCGACAAGCTAAGTCTCACCACCGATCGGATTACTATACCAACTGGGCCACTGTATGGCTTTTCGGGCGCAAGGACGAAAGCACTATGAGAGATTGGGCTCTCAGTAAGTTGTGGAGAAAATGGGAAGCAGTTTACGTTAACGGAGGATTTCCTCGTGGTGGATTCCCCCCCTTGACCTACAACGCTATATTCAACCGACCACACATGAATAATTTCAGGGCTATGGTTTCCAATGTAAAATTTCTTGGAGATTGGGGAAATTATCACGGTCAGGGGTGACTTGGAATAGTACCGACTCTGCTACCTGTGAGCCATAAGCAATGTGGAGCACGATCCCCTCGACATCCAGAACTCAAGTGGTGGTGGCCTAGTGACCAATGAGGCCACCCTCGAGGTCCGAGCTATTGAGGGAGAGTCGGGTAAATGTTTCTTAATTAATGAAGCTTTTGATGCAGGAGAAAAGAAGCTGATGATCCAGACCCTCCACGAAAATAAGGGCGTCTTCGCATGGACGACCGACAAAATGCCTATTGTACCAATTGACGCATCCTATCACAGATTGAATGTCGATCCGTCGGCTTGAACCGTGAAGCAGAAGATTAGAAACTCAGCCATGACGCTAGCAAGTCCCATTCAAAAAGAGGTACGAAAGTTGGTGGAAGTTGGGTACATTTGATAAGTACAATACCCCACATGGTGATAGTGCAAAAGGCTAATGAAAAATGGAGGGTGTGCATGGATTTCACCAACCTAAATATTGCCTGCCCAAAAGACGCATACCCACTTCCAAGAATTGATGCTTTGGTGGATTTGGCGGTCGTCCATTTGGTCCTAAGCTTCATCGACGCACTCTCTGGGTGTCAGCAAATCAAAATGCTCCCTGCAGATGCAGAGTAAACTTCTTTTATTACTTGTGAGGGAGTCTATTGTTACTATGTAATGCCCTTTAGCTTCAGGATTGCAGGGGCGACTTACCAACACTTCATGGTTGTAATTTTTGCTAATAAAAAAGGAAAGAACATTGGCGTGTGTGTTGATTATGTGCTAGTTAAGAATCGATCAACCATGCAACATATTGAAGATCTAAAAGAAACTTTCCAAACACTCAAAAAATTTAACATGAAATTAAATCCGTTGACATGCATCTTCGAAGCTTCGACGGGCAAATTCCTAGGGCACTTGCTAACCCCTAAAGGCATAAATGCTGAGCAAACACTAAGGATATTCTTAAACTAACTAACCAAATTGCAGAGAAGCAGATTCATCTCTAAATCACGAGACAAGTGCGCTCCATTCTTTAAGATACTTAGAAAAGCCAAATGTTTTAAGTGGACACCCGAATGCAAAGAAGCTTTTAAAAACCTCAAGTTGTTCCTCACCTCTTTCCCTCTTCATCAGAGCTTGAAACTGAAGCAAAAACTTTACCTTTACTTGGTGGTTGGCCCCAAAGCCGTTAGTTTGGTCCTGGTTAGAGAAGAACTCGAAAACACACTCAGTATACCACACTAGCCGTGCCTCAAAGATGTCAAACTCAGATATCCAATAATGAAGAGGCTGACATTTGCCTTGATCATCTCAGCACGTAGGCTCTGACCATACTTCCAAATACATCCCATACAGTTCATCACCGACCACCCCCCTAAAGTCTATTCTCACTCAGTCAGAGCATTCCGGTCGACTACTTAGGTGGGTCGTGGAACTCAGTTAGTTTGACATCTCCTACATCCCTCAGACAACAATGAAGGTGGTAGCTGTTGCAGATTTTCTAGCATGCTTCTCTGAGCCATGAGACACAAAGGGAGGATTGGCGGTCGATAAAGCTGCTTAGATTTTGTTCACTGATAGAGCTTCTACAAGATCGAGCGTTGGACTTGGATTGGAGTATTATCACGCTGCCCAGCAGGGGAAAATATCTATCACTCAATCAAGGTAAATTTTTCACTAACTAACAACTAAGTGGAGTATGAAGCTTTGATTGCTGGTCACAGCTTGGCCTCAAAGATGTGAATCCTCCATATACTGTTGAAAGCCTACTCACAGCTGATGGTGAACCAACTCAATGGAGAATTCAAAACAAGGGACAAGACGATGGCAGAATACCTTGGAAAGGTAAAGACGAAGATCGACCGATTCACTAGTTTCAAAATTAATTACGTCCGAAATTAAGAAAATAAGATTGCTGAACTCTTATCTCGAAGCCTCCATCTGGGAGGGGGGTAACCTCAAAAACTAGGTCGACATTCGATTGAAAAACCACTAATAATGGAAATTCATGGCGAGGAAAAGAAAAGCTAGATGAATCTGTACCTTCACTACCTAAACACAGGGGAGATCGACGAGGAGGTCACCAATCACAGAGCTCAATACCTGCTATTCGAGAGAAAACTTTCAGAAAATTAGATGTGTCCTTATACTTAAAGTGTGTCGGAGAAGACGGAGTTGAAGATACCCTCCGTGAAGTTCATGACCAGGAATGCGGGAGTCATTCCGAGGGAAAAATGCCAGTCCATTGAATCTAACGGTAGGGACACTTATGGCCTAATCTGCTCAAAGATGCCGATGAATACTCTCGAATGTGCATGCAATGTCAAAAATACGGACCATTAAGTCATCAACCGGCTTCGAAGCATCATCCAATCATCAGCCCTTGGCCTTTCACCATATGGGATCTCGACATCCATGGACATTTTCCTCTATCGAAAGGACAGAGCAAGTTCATATTGGTGGCCTAAGACTATGTCTCCAAGTAGATAGAAGCAAAGCACCCTCACCCATGTACCAATGGAAGTAGTACGGAATTTCTTATACCGACATGAATTTGTATGTAAATTTTCCTAGAAGTAAAGGAAGATTTACATACATACCACTCAATTCTTATGTATTTGTATGTTTAACACTTAAAATTATAAATATATAATTAAAATAATGATTTTTTTTTTTGTCATATTTGAATTGGGTGATATATTTCTTTGTCAAAGCAAAGTTTAGGGTTCGCCTAGCGGCATCCATTTTGCGCTCATGGCTTGTGCTCCTCCGACGCACCAACCTGCCGTCTAGGGTAGGTCTGACGGCTTAAGTAGGTTCGCTCGTTCAGTTTCGCTCATCCGCTCATGCACGATGACGTACACTTCTTGCATTTGTTTGCGTCAGATCAAACTGTTGGTTTGGACTTTATTCCTCGTTAGCTTACGACACCTCTGGTGATTCTGCATTGCGATTTATCTCTTTCGTGCGCACCTTGTAGGATGTCGGCTGTCGTGGAGCCTCTTTATACATTTGTTACTCGTTATTGCATAGAGCTGCTTCTTTCTTGTGTTTTTTATTTCTCTATATATTTCCAGCGAAGTTCTTCTCCAACTCACCACATTCTGTCTTCCGCCTTTCACGGCAAAACATGCCCTTATTGTTATTATTTTCATGTTGAGATATCTGAATTTGCATCTCCTTTCTATTCACTATTGTTTGAAGATTTGTAAGGGTTGTCCTAAACTTGAGATTGTTCAAAGATTCATCTTGATCCCCATTATCTTCTTATCTATTACTAGAAGATGATTATTCTATTTTTTTTTTCAAGATTATACTATTTGGTTTTTTAACAAGGATTCTTATGTGGACTCCTTATTTTAACTGTATTGAGAAACACTCACTACTTAAACTTCGGTAACTTTTCTGGGCGTCAAATTCATCAATTCAACCAATTCTTCTTGTTTTCTCTTGGACTAACATTTGGAAAATCATTTCAACTGGATGTCGTGATAACTAAGCTTCCCAGGTCATTAGTGGTTAGGATTTTGGTAGAAATGAATGTCACTATCCTTTTGTAAATTGAGATTTGGATTGGTTCCACTGATTGTAGTTTTTGGGAGAAGGTAGAATTTGAAGGCATTGTCCATATTGTTCTTTTGTAAAATTTTTTCTTACAACTTTACTAGGTACTTTGAGACTCACCCATAATAGCAAAAATCATCAATTATTTATCCTAGCAATCATGATTGTGCAGAGCATTCAAATGAGCAAACCTCACTTTCTAACATTAACAACTTCTGATGTATGCTAATAAGACATTGAATCAACTTTAAATATTGCTAAAGAATAATAGCCTTTCTTGATGCTCTTATCTCTTTGGATGTCTTAATCTAGATCCATATGATAATTTCCCTTCTCTTAATCTGTATGTTTTTGGGGATATAAGTGTTTCAACTCTCAATCTCATGAATCTAATGTTAGCATATTTAGTATCAAAGATCAAATTAAAAAAATGTTTTAAATCCTCTTTTGTTAGATGGGTAGAATTGAAAGAGAATTTATCATAGCACACCAAGGTTTATTAGACCTCAATCAACGCTCTAAAGAAACATCGTAGGGTCTTGTCTCTTACATTAGATGTAATCTGATTTTTTTTCTTAAATATAACAACTAATTCTTGGCAATTTCTCGATGTTGTACTCTTTTCAGCAAGTAGTTATAAAATTTTGCTTAAAGAGAAAGAGTTTAGCCATTCCTAGTTGTCTCAAACCACTCAATAAGTTTACTTCAATTGGCACAACCCGACAAAGCTAGCTTCAATGGGCCAAAAAATTGAACCTTTTATACTAACTCCATTAAATAAATAATGGGTGGGGCGCACACGTGTGCGCATGAGAGAGAGGGGGAGAGAGAGAGAGAGACTTTTTTGTTACAAATAAGTGTTAAATATTTCCAATTCAAGTGGAAGAATAGCTCCTAAAGTCAATAGTTTGTCAAATAAATAATGTTTATATCAGCATGTTTTTTTTTTATTTCCCAATTTTCATCATGCTTTTAATTAGTACAAAACTCTATTTTGAAATTTGGTGTTGCTGAAATTCGTACTTAATTATGTTCACGTCACTTTTTACACACTTGACTAAAAATGCAGCTCTTTGATCATCTGGCTTGATCTCAAGTCGATCAAAATCATTACTCAAACCTTCAAAATAATTATATGTTGTTTCTTTCTTACTTTTCATAATCTTGCAGTTACATTGCTTTGAGAAGAACGGAATACCAAGAACAGATAAAATATCATTTTGTTCGTTTCACAGGTATATATCCTTGTTGTTTTTTTTTTTAATTACTTTTGATTCATTTTTACTTTTTCTTTTATTTCCTATATTCAAAATTTTCATCCCTCATTCTCTCTCTCTCTCACACATCCTCTCTCTCTCTTTCAAGCACACAGTCATCCACACTCACTGATGCACCCCTTGTCCAATGTTAATAAATGTACTTTGAACTTCTTTTAGTATCGGCGGTGCGTGCATTTGATTTTTATTTAGGAAACAATAAAAACATAACTATCGTATCATAAATTCTTGTAATATCCAANTTTTAGTATCCGCAGTGCGTGCATTTGATTTTATTTAGGAAACAATAAAAACATAACTATCGTATCATAAATTCTTGTAATATCCAACTATGAAGCATGAACATTTGACATTGAGAAATGACATTACATGGGTATATGAACATAATATAATCATAAAAGTAGGAAATGATACGCCATAGGCATTATATATATATATATATTAATATTAATGTAAAATTTGTAACCAATACATCGAAGTTAAGTATTTTCTATAAAAAAAATATTACACCATAAGGTATATTTATATATTGTCATATGTATCATATAAAAACCTTTTAGCGAAAAAACAAATTTTGTTCGTTTAATTATATTTACTTGCATATTTCATCAAATTAAATAATCACCAACCCATAATTTAATGAGTTGGTACAATTTCCAAATGCCCCGTTTGCTTTGGGACAAGTATCCAGCTCATGCGGCGCATATTTTAGTTATTTTTGTCTATAATTTTTGAGTAAGATACATCAACCATGATTTTTCAACACATTCGATAGATGTTGGATAGCTGATTTTTCAACACGTCGATAGATGATTTTTCAAAAGTGAAAGGCTTTTTAAAATCTCTGTGCTTCATAGCTATCCATATTGCATGCTTGAAATTCAAATTAGCTTGATAATGGATGTAAAAATTAATATCTGTTTTCACTGCATGGCCCCTGTTGAAATTGGTTATCCATTATTTTTCAGCTGAGTTGATTTGATTGGGATTTTAACATTTTGTGCAGGGCACCTAACCCAGACACTGTTTTGGTTGTACACACGCCTTTGGGTGTTTTCTCTAGCAAAAGGTTGCTCAAGAATAATGACAAAAAATGTAGTTCGCGGTTGATAAGGAAAGTTGCTCCTGTCAATTCAGTGTTACTTGACAATAAGTCTAATCCCTCGGATGTTGCAAGATGCATAGCTTATGACAAGGTGCAAACTCAGGTATACCATTATACTATAAAGGAATGTTTTATGGTCCAAGCAATTTATTTTTCTTACATTTTTGTGCCTTTTGACTTCAATGCGTTTTATTATATTTTTAAGTTTTTTTAAATATGTCTAAAACCTAAATTTTTTTAGATTGGTGCATGTATTTTGTTGGGCATTTTCATTTCGATCTATGTACTTCTTTGTTAAGCACAAAGGGATCTTTTTTTTGTGTAGACCTAGTAGCGA
Organism: Phalaenopsis hybrid cultivar; assembly: GCA_002079205.1. NCBI lineage: Eukaryota > Viridiplantae > Streptophyta > Magnoliopsida > Asparagales > Orchidaceae > Phalaenopsis > Phalaenopsis hybrid cultivar. The sequence continues at coordinate 55,184 of JXCR01049379.1, read as the reverse complement.
ATACCATTTTGTTGCATAAAGTTTGATTTTTTTAATATTGGCATGAATGTTTTGCCAATCTATTTGACTTTTGTTTAAATCAATTAATTTGGGTTGGTTAATGATACCAAAATTAGGTATGAACTCAGAGGAAACACATAAATTGTTATGAATTTAGAAATATGGTTACAACACGACAAAATTGAAAGGGAAAAACTACGACAGAACAATCTCCGACTAGGGCCGGAAGAGTAAATCCGAGAGCGGGGCTAGCATTGACAACATAATGAGGGTATGGGGAGGGTTGGTGTTTGCGAGGTCAGTTAGGAAGGGGTTTGGGGTCCAGCAAGTGGGCTGGATTGCAAGAGTGGTTGCAGTAAAAGGTTTGTCGGGGGCTGGTAGGTAGTCCAGAGGGCTAAGACAACCAATATGAGCACATTAATGGGGGGAACCTGAACTGGGAAGGGTATGGCGGAGCGGACAACTAGTAGAAATGCAGGGAAAAGGAATTGGTTGGCTAGGAAAATAGGGAAAAGGCTGGACAACGGAGTAGGCCGCTAGAAAAAGTCAGCTGGGTGCTGGGAGGAAATTTGGAATTTTTACAGCAAGGCTAGGTTGTTCAGGAAAGTCGACTGGGTGCTAGGATGAAGTATGGGAAGTCGGCAGTGGAGGAAAGGGGAGGAGAAGGGTTAGGTAAGGGTAAAAGGGGAAATACAACTCCACCTCGGAGTAAGATACAGTTGGAACACCACCACCTTCTTGGATACAACCCTAAAGCAGGGAGAACAACTCCACACATGAATCTGAAATATGAAAACAATGAAGACTGAATTAATTCTTTGAAAACAATAATATATAGACTTCTATTGGAGGATAAAAGGAAAGAGGTTGGAAATGAAACTCTCACACAAAAGAGGAGAGGATACTCCAAAAAATAGTCATTAAAGGCTTTCAGTAAGGAAACAAGCTCATAAGGAAGGTGGGAGGAATGGGCTAGGGGCATTGCCTCATAAGGAAAGGTGGGAGAATGGACCAGAGCCTTATGCTAGCAGGTTTAGCTGGCTGACTTTTCTCGCACCTCTCTATGGGATTTTGCGCGGGATGGATCTGCTTTCGCGTCAGTTTCCCGCCGTTGGGGGAGCTTCGACCTCATTTGTCAAAGCTTATGATTCTTGTCTTCAATCTTGGCGGCACTAAGATCCCACTGTCGGTTGTACTGTCTCCTGATGCATCGGAGGAGTCTTCCCCACTTAAAGTTCATGTCCTCATCAATTCGTTCTTCTGAGACTGTGGGCTACGCTTGTACTGTTGATTCTTCCCAAAGTAACCCATGATCGGTTCAATCGGGTGTGCAGTGTGGGTAATCTGAACCTTCCTGCATGGGGGTGGCGTTGGTGGTACGGTGCCTGCCTGACATTCTCTAGGTCATATTTGTCCTGTGGCCGGTATCATCACTAAATTTGGTCCCACTGGTGTCGTCTATTGGTAAGGGCTCATGTGATCTCAGGCTTCGCCAAAGGAAGTAGGATGATGTGCTTCCCATCCTTGGTGAAGGAATATGTGTTTATGAATCCACGTGCCTAATCCTCTAGTCAAACTATCATGTTCTTCCCATAAGAGGTTGTAGGAATCCATAGGGATGACGTCACACCACAAATGGTTCTGTAGTGGGCCCCCAATAAAAAACTCTACTTAGCATCTCTGATCGATACTGACCTGATTTGTTTTTTCAGCCACGTTAGTGATATGGTTGGAAATGCCTTTGAGTCGCAAGTCTCAAATTCTCTATCATCTGTGTTGATATCATGTTTTTGTTGCTCCCACCGTTGATGGTGAGACTACATACCTTTTTGTTTACTGTGCAGCGGGTGTCGAATATGTTGTGATGGAGCCACTGTGAATTCCTCATGTCCTCAGTCTGTAGAATCCATTGAATCACGAGCGCCTCTCTTTCATTTGGGGGAAGCTAATTCACCTCACCCTGTTTTTTTGCTTTCTCCTCGTCACCAATCTCCTCATGACAACCTGGTCTATGAGTGTGACTACGCTGCTTGTGGGACAGCTGGAGGCTATGTGGTCATAGCAGTGGCATTTGTAACACTTCCTGACCGATATAGGGTTGGAGGAACTACCTTTCTCTTGTTTCTTTCTGCTCTGATATGAAGTTTCATTCCCTTGTCCGGGCTTGCCAGTGTCTCCCATGGTACCCTGTCAGCGTGGTAATTGTAGGTGATTGCCTGTCAGATGGTTGTTGTCTGAAGGATGGTTGTTGCTTCCTCTGCTTCTGTAGCCTCCTCACCTTCAGGGCTAGTGCCTGAACATCTCCAAGTGACGAATAAGACTGCAGTTATACTACATATAATAGCTGGCTTCAGACCCACCAAAAAATGCGCTATGGTGTGCTCCTATGGCTCGATCAGATCACACCTCATCTGCAACTGATCAAACTGCTCCGTGAACTCCTCTACTGAAAGCCCCCTTTGATGCAGGTGGTGAATCCTCAAACATATCCTGAAAGTAAAGGGGGAGAGGTATTTCCTCTGCATCACTTTCTTCATCTTTTCTCATCTAGTAATCTTATCGTTGTCTTCACTTTTCCTGTCTCTGTAAGTTTTCCCATCACAAAGAGACACTTTTCTTCAATTTGTTGTCAGTTTATTTGACCCTCTTATCTCCTGACAAATCTTTATACTCGAGGATTTGTCCAACAGATTATAGGCAATCAATAGACTTCCAGATCCATATCTCCCTTAAACTCTGGTATATCCATTTTGATGTTGAAGTCTCTGTGTCGTCCAAATGTGACATCTCCTCTGGAGATTCTCCCTCTGGGAGGGATTCATGTATCGCTCTCTAGGCCTCCTCTGATATTGTATTGCGAAACGTTGTGGCTTGTCTTCTTCATCTATAAAAGTCTCCCCATGGAAGGGATTCAGATCATCATTTTTTTCTTCCCTTCGACTCTCCAAATCCTGGTTGAAGGTAACCTCCTTTCGTTTTAACTCTTCAATCTTCGCAAGCTTTTATTGAAGACGATGTAGCTCTCGCCGTATTTCTTTCCTGACAGGCTTAGAAATATTTTTCTTTTGTTGCATGTCTAGGGAATAAGGGATGAGAAAGAAAAATTTTGGTGGGGTTATGGTTTGGGTTGTGGAAAGGATATTTGGTGGTTGGAAAGAAGATTTTTGGTTATAATGGATGCTAGTAAAACCTAGGATAAAATTAGGATTATGTTAGCTCTGATACTAAAAATATACTGAAATTAGGTAGGAACTCAACAGAAACACGAAGCAAACTATTATTAATGTAGAAATAGGTTTACAACATGACACAATGGAAAGTGAAAAACAACGATTGTCCACTCGCCGGCTAGGGATAGAAGAGTAGTTCCGAGAGCGGGGTGTCGTCGACACATAGTGAGGGTATGCGGGAGGGTTGGTGGCTGTGAGGTCGGTTAGGAAGGAGTGGGGATCGGTAGGTGGGCTGGACAGCGAGGGTGGCTGCAGTGAAAGGGTTGTCGGGGGCTGATAGGTAGTCGGGAGGGTTGAGACAGCCCAGCCGTGGACAGTAATGGGGGTGGCCTGAAGTGTGGAGAATCTAGCAGAGTGGACAGCAAGTAGAAATGCGGGGAAAGTGATTTAACAGGCCATGAAGGGGTCTGGACAGCAAGGCATGTCACTGGAAAAGGCTGGCTGGTTGCTTGGAGGAAATCTGGGAAGTTGGAAAGTAAGGCTAAGTTGTTCAGGAAGGGCGGCTGGGTGCAGGGATGAAGTATGGGAGAGGCCACAGTGGAGGAGAGGGGAGGAGAAGGGTTAGGTAAGGGTAAATGGGAAGATATAACACCACATCGGAGTAGGAAGCAGCCAGAGCACCACCATCTCCTCGGATGCAGACCTAAAGCAGGGAGAACAACTGCACACATGAATCTGAAATCTGAAAACTACATAGACTGCCCTAATTCTCTGAAAATAACAATATATAGACTCATATTGGAGGAGAAAAGGAAAGTGGAGGAAAGGAACTTCCATACAAAAGGAAAGGCTAAGAATACTTCATAAAATAGTCATTAAAGGCTTTCCATAAGGAGAAAAGCGCAAAACGAAGGTGGGAAAAGGGGCTGGCGGCATTGCTGCCCTCTCTATAGGCCGCCCGGTCCAGTTGTGGCTTGGATCAATGCGTTATGCTAACTAGTTTAGCTGGCTGGCTTTTCTCGCACCTGCCTGGGATGGAGCCTCTCTCGCATTAGTTTAGGTTGCATGATAAAGATGAGGGAAAAAGTTTGCATAGACAACTTGAAGCTATCCATATACATAACCTAGATCTAAAGAGCACTTAATTGACTACAAATAATTTCTTTTACTCAAGAGATAAAATTCAAATGTTCATCATGGATCCCTAGTTATGGAATTGAGTTATAAGTGTAAGAACAAATATTTAAATGCAAATCTAATCTCATCCAATTCCGGCAAACCATAAACTTACGTGGGTTTTTTTTTAGCTTGTTTAAAGGTCTTCATTATATCATCTCCTTTAGGTTGCATTGAACACCCCAAAGAGTTAAGATCATTAGACTCATCCAAGAATTCAAGAGCTGACTTCTACAATTATTTATTAGTTATCCAACTGTTAATCTGACTATAAAATTGTGATTAGTTTTTTTTTCTTTTTCTCCCCAGATATCACTTCATTTGAAGTGATACTTGCGACATTTAAGTAGTATGGTGGAACTGAAATGGTGAGATTTGTTGAAGCAACATCTATTCTACAAATCCTTCGTATAGAAGAATCAATAGTAAATTCTAGAGATTCAAATATTCTTCGTTTAGATCATATATTTAAAAATTTTTCTAATGAACATATCAATAGACAAATATTAAAAATATAATTATGATAAAACAAACATTTAAATATAATCTCATTGTCTAACTCGGGTATATTTTAAAATGATTTTTCCTAAACATATAAAGAAAAAACTCCGAGTGCTAATTGGCCATATATATAACTTGCGTCTTCAACACAGGCCACTCAGATCATAGCAACTCTAGTATGCATGTGTTAAAGATAGTCTCCGATAAATATGAAAACTTACAATTCTTTACTTTATAAATATGAAAACTTTCCTCTTTTTTTTTCTTTTAAGTCCGATAACTTTTTATTCCAAATTCTCCGTGATCGCTGATGTTTCAAATGAATTTTCTAACATCGAATATTTTTTGGCTTTTAACTTTTTAGCAAAACAGAGAACAGGCCATTCCACATCAAGTGAGGGGTCCACTGCATCATTCTTTAGATGCAATTGAAAGTTTGAATGCAGCTAAGGTACATTAGTTCGGCTCTGCTGTGTCATTTAGCTTTAACTTGGTTGCTTGTACCGATTGAAATCTTGTCTTTTGTAACAAGTTTCTATTGTCTCTGAGCAGGATGAGAAGAATTCATTTTCAACCTTCAGGGAGCAGCTCCGTTATTTGCAGGTTTTTTTTTTTTCTTTTTTGCGTCCATTTCTTACTTTAGGGGCTATTTCATAGTTTGACTTTCATCTGCTTTCCTTACAGTTGACTGAGAGAAGTAGAGTCTGTTTTGGCAGATCTGGAATACATGGGTGGGGCCTATTTGCTTGCAGAAAAATTCAAGAAGGAGAAATGGTATAGCAAACAACAATTTGTACTGCCTGTGTGTGGTCATATTACAATTTAGTGCTCCTTTCTCACTGATGTTTTTTTTTGGCTAGGTATTGATAACTTGCTATCCAACTTAAAAAATCTATTTGAACTTGTTGCTTATTCACACCTACGTAGTGCTTCAGCATCACTATGGCCGGATTTATCTGCAAGCATGTTTTTAATCTTAAGATTAGATTTTATATGAATAAATATTAACTTATTTTAATGGAGCAACTCAGCAGGTTGTAAGGATTAACTTATCTTGTTTCAAAACAGCAATCTAATGTAAATGGTTTGCATGGCTTCCATTTCATTAGTTAAATAAAGAGAAAATCAAATATATATTGTAAACAATGCAAATATCTCTCTCTTTCTCTCTTTTGCGCTCCCTCCTTTTCTTCTTCCTCTGTCTATTCTTGAAAACACATTTTTTGTCACTTGTATACCAAAATGAGCGCTTTTTGTCTGCATATATACAGGTGCTAAAAACTCCTTGATCTGAAACGTTGACATGGCTGCTTTATTGTAACTCTTTCCTATAAAGTTCGCTTTTCCAAATAATTGTACAAATGCTATTGATAATGGAGGGGCTGAGTCTGAAATGCTTCACATTCTATCTACGGATTACATATATTTCATGTGATTTGTTTTTACCCTATACTGTTTGTGTTGCGCCGAATCTTCTTGTGCGATAGGCTTTAGTAAATAATTAGAAATAATTATTTTTTGGTATGCATTGATAGGTGCTACAATAGTGCAATGGACGGAAATATCCTTTTGTTTTACTCTATGTTAAGCTTTGTTTTCACTTCACAGGTACTTGAATATCGGGGCGAGCAGGTGAGACGTAGTGTTGCTGACTTGAGGGAGACCCGGTACCGGTTGGAAGGAAAAGATTGCTATGTAAGTCTTCTATCATGTGTTGCTTTATCTTTATATTTCTTCGTACAAGATTGCGATCCTCAGTTCAATCATCCATTTAAGTTTTGCAGTTTGAGACTTCTGAATGAATAGCTCTCCTGCTATGAATACTCTTAAAGAAACCATGTCCATTCTGGAGGAAGTTCGAAAGTGGCTGATTTATTGATATCTTATAGTTTTTTAAGTGATGGAAATATCGTAATTAAATTGAGATTAGAAAAAAAAATAATGATTACATACACTTCTATTCTAACTGATTATGTTTGACTAAATTAATAAAAAAAGGATCTGGTTTATCTCAAAATTTTTATGCAATTTCTTAGGGCCTTTTTGGGAAAGTATTAAATATGAGAAAATCAACGAATTTCTTAAAGAAGATTAAAACTAATATCTTGCTCCTTATTTAATGGGGAGATAATGAATCCATGATTTATTCAAATTATTTTTTATCAAAATGTATATTATCTGATGGAGTTACTATCATTGCTTACTGACTTAAGTTATCTTCAATATCTAGAAGAGAGGAATTCATTTAAGTTTCTATGTTAAGAATCGCTTGGTCAATTATGGAGAAATTCTCTGACGAAGTTTATTTTTTTCCTTAAAAATATTTTTAGCTACTTTCTTACAAGATGATATATTGTGATGAGGATATGGCAATGTTTACAAAAAAAGGGAGCCCTATCTAAGATAATATTCTACCAAGAACTATTTTTCAGAGTTTTAATTTATATTTTCTTTTCAAAAATCTCAATTACATCAACTTGTGTCAGTAGTTGTATCACTTGTACTGATAAGTGATAACACATTTCTTTTACACAGGCGACAAACTGACCAATGGTATTTATTCTTATGATTCTTATGAAAATATCGCCAAAAACTCCATTTATTAATGGGAAAAAAATTCTTTTTGTGGATTTCTAATTAATTTTTAAAAAATTAAATAAAACAGTAATAATAATAATAATAATAATAATAATAATAATAATAATAATAAGATGAGAAAAAAGTTATATATATATATAATTTTACATACACTGATCTATTAAGTTTTTGTAAAAAAATCAATTAAAACCAAATTTTCCCCGAAATGCATTATGAACTGTGTTTAGCACACGCATGGCTGCGTTTGTTTCAACTTTTTGGACGGCTTTTTGAAACCAAATTTTCAAATAATGCATTTGTTAAGAGATATTATCTGATTGGGATGATAAGAGATTCATTAAGTCAAAGTCTGGTGATCATTTAATAATCTTTACAAGGAAATCCTTAATGAGGATGGATATTTTGGTAGAACAACGTCGTATAATCTTCCACTTTTGAGATTTTGATGAGAATATGCGTTTATTAAGTATTGATATAGACACGTCTTTAATTAAATTGCTTGTTATGGAATTCTGCTGGTTGAAAATATGGGGCGTTTATGTTGTGAAGAATTAACTTTTATAAACCATGTGGACATACTAAAAATAAAATGCTTCAAGTTTAAATAGTATCTGCTTGTTTATGTTGAACCACTTTGTCTTGGATGCATTTTTATTTTGCTTCATTTTATGACTTTCTTTTTATTGCAGCTTTTTAAGATGAGCGATGAAGTAGTAATTGATGCTACAAATAGAGGGAACATAGCACGCTTGATCAATCACTCAGTAAGATGCAGTTTCTCTCTCTCTTTCTCTCTCTCTCATGATTGTTTCCCCTCCACTTGAAGGAAAACTTTATGCCACTATCTGATAAATTTATGGATCTCAATGCAGTGCATGCCCAACTGCTATGCAAGGATTATGAGCGTCGGCAATGGTGAGAGCCGAATTGTTCTCATAGCCAAAACAACTGTTTCTGCCGGCCATGAGCTGACGTAAGACTTGCTTCCAAATTTCTCTGTTTCCATGAATTATTCTTTTACAAAAAAGTTGTTTTTCATTTACTTTTGAACTCGGTGCTTCTTTAACAATTTAATTTTTGTTTGGATTGCTCGTGAGGGTATATTTGCGCCATGTGATATTTCCTTGGGGGGTTGTTTAGAAAGCATGTAAATTAAACCATATCTAAAATTTAAAGGAAATGAAAGAAAAATAACAAACAAATTCATGTTTATCTTCTCAAACATTTTATTACATCAAAACAAATTCTACTATAGGTTTTAACCGTGGTTATTGCATATAACACTTCATACACCAAACTATAATTAAAACATGATGGTTTTACCATCCAAATATTAGGGGTTGTTTTGTATCATATTTTTGGCAGGATTTAAGCATGACTTAAATCTTATTTTTCCCACTTCAAACTCTACTGTTTTTATAAATCTCATTTCCCCCTGTTATTTGTTACATCCAGAATTTGTTAAACCGTAATATTCACAGGATTTAATAGATTTAAGATTCTCACGGATCTTAAATCTAAAAATATATAGTTAAACTATTTTTCTCTATTTATTAAGTTTGAACAGCTATGGAACAGTCTTTTTTTTTGAAGTTAGATGGTAGCTAGAAAGTGCCACCACACCCAGTCATGGGCTCAAGAGTGTTGGGAAAATGCATATTTCGGCGGCAGCTTTTTGAAAAGAACTACCAAAAAACAATTTACTCAACCAGACAAAACTGCGATGTGACGCCGCACCGCCGCCTGAAACAGACCCTTAATCTTCTCGACATTTGAATTTGCTTAAATCTCAACTTTCAAGGTCACTAACTTCTACTCGTGTAGCCAAACATCCCCTTCGGGCCTTCAAATTTTATTTCGCTTGAAATTATTTTTGCTGCATTCTTATCAATTCTCTGTTAAAATAATTTTCGATTTTTCTGATCATGCAAATATTACTTAATTTCTTATGTTTTCCCCATACTTGCATGCATCATTCCACCTTACTGTGTTTTCTTACTTTTGCTGCAGCTATGATTACTTATTTGACACTGATGAAAGCGACGACCGCAAAGTCCCCTGCTTGTGCAAAGCTCCAAATTGCAAAAAATTCATGAATTAAGGTTACCTGTACATTCCGCAGTAATCTCTTGCAATTCTTTAGGAAGATTTTTTTCGTCAACTTTGCTGTCTATTTAAAAGCAAAGGTGGTTCAATTCTTTATAGTTTTAAGGTCTGTTTGGGGCAGCTGCAGCTTATCCAGATAGATTATCATTCTTTTCACAATGAGAGCATGAATCTTCTATTTGATCGATTCTAGTGTAGCAGAGCACCATATTTTTCATTATAGTATTTGTTTCATTCTTTTTCCAGAACTAGTGAGCCCATTTTTACAAACAATTCTGGGTTGTTTACATCCTTTTATACCTTTTCTGTAAATTTAAATGTTTGCTTTAGTGTTTGTCTCTTTCCCTTGATTTTTGTTTCTTTAATTTTTTTTGGGAACCTTCAATGTGTTATTGAAGGGGGAGAGTGCTTTTGTGAAGAAACTGGAGCTCTTTTTCTATATTGTTTGAATTGTGCGGATGGTATATTTGCAATATTAAATGATTTATGGGCCTCTGAGATGAAATTTGTTTGTTGATCCCTGCATGATTAAGCTTTTTTAAAAGCGGGAAGAAAGTTGCTTGCTTTGCAGCTGAAATTTAAGCTGTAGGCCGAAGTTTTGTACCTGCTTCAGGGATTAGAACGGATTCTTTTAAGATGTCGTTTGGGATAGGGGGTGTAAACGAACCGAACACGAATGAACAGAGCTTGTGTTCGTGTTCAGTTCGTTTGAAATTTAGTTTGTTTGAAATAAGCTCGTATTCGAAATTATCCGTGAAGTCACTGTTAGTGTTTGTTTTTTAACGAACGAGCCTAATACGAGCTGTTCGCAAATGACGAGCCAGTTTGACATCCTTAATATTAATATATATAAATAATATATTATATTAATTATATAACTT
>JXCR01049379.1:11219-44675 GCA_002079205.1 Phalaenopsis hybrid cultivar | reverse complement strand
TATTATAAATTATAATTTATAAAATTTAATTTTTAAAAATATCAAAAAAAAATTTATATATAATTATTTTAAATTATTTAATATTTTGAATAATAACGATTCAAACACGAACGAACGCAACACTATTCGTGTTTAGTTTGTTTAACTAACTGAACGAAAAAAATTTGTTCACCGCTTTCTCGTTTATTTATTGAAAGAATTGAACACGAACTCATTGACGAATCGAACACGAACTGTTCGTGAATAATGAGCTTTTTTGACAGCCCTAGTTTGGGATCACTTATATATTTTATTTTTATTATTTTTATTTTTATTTTATTTTATTTTATTTTAGAATAAAACATGTTTGACATAATTGATTAAGATATGATAAAATATTTAAAAATTACTTTGAATATTTTAAAAAAAAATTATTAATTTACTTTTTGACATAAAAAAATTAAGAATATATAGAAAGTATTTCAAACAATTTTTTTAAAAAAATAAACGTGAAAATAAAAAAAATAAAAATAAATAATAGAATTGATTTTAAACAAGCCCTCTAATAAATAACTGCTCAAATTTAATCATCATCGATTGATTATCTCATTATTTAAGCATTAATTTAAAACTTGATTGATGATAAATATAACATGAGAAATTGATGATTTTTGACTTGTTTTATCATCATAATTAGTCACTATTATTATTACTATTTATTGGTCCATTTGAAAGTCAGTAAGCTACGATTTTATTGTTATAAAGGGCAAGCATGAATTCAAGATCTGTGCTACAATTTTCCAAGAATTTTTAATATTCATAATAATAATAATAATAATAATAATAATAATAATTTGAAAGTATAGATAATATTCATAAAAAGTATTAGCTCATGAATAAAAAGCAAACTTGTGAAAACTAGACCGAATATCGAATCGAGAGAAAGAAATGTTCAAGATTTAATGGCTCAATCGGGGTCGAACGAGCTGTTTAACCACATGATGCAATAAATATTTAAATTATTTTAATATAGTTAAAATAATTGAATAATGATATATTAATATTATTTTTATTGATTTAATAAATAATATTTTAACTTGAGACAATAATTTTGAATATTTTGAACATTATTCTAAATAAAAAATTTAAGATATGATATTTTCTTCTATTTTAATTTAAATATTATACATTTTGTCATCTAATTATTAGTAAATGTTAAACTTGGATAATATTTGAGCTGGCTGGTTCTTTAGAATCCAGACCAATTCACTGATTTGAATTCTTGTACTCTATAAATAGACATCACTCTCTTCATAAGGGGTGACCTAGACTTGGCTGAGAAGGTCAAAGGGAGCTCCAAGCTCTTGTGAATTTCTTAGCTCCACTGCTGCCATACCACTGTTGTTGGGTCATCGTTGTCGTTAGGCCCCCGCTACATTGTCATCACCACTACATCGTCGTCACCACTACCGTCTGATCATTATTGCTCAACAACAACCATCATCGTCGCCGAACCACTGTCGCCTACCAGACGCAATCATTGGACCACCGTTGTCCATCAACCAAAGTCACTATAGGCGAACCACAATTGCCCGACAGCTGTCGACACCTAACCACCACTGTCAGACCATCACCGTCCATCCATCACCATTGTTGTTGTTGCACCACTGTCACCCAGTTGCCACTCCCACCAGACCACTATTGCTCGACCATCACCATCATCATAGCCCAACCACCATTGCTTGATTGCTGCCACTGCCGCCCCCCGATCATTATTTATCGACCACCATAATCACTGTAGTTGAAACACTATCACCAGGATGCGTCACAACCACATTATGTTATCCCAACCTCCTTTGCCATCATTATCGCCACAGTAACTAGACCACTGCAGTCCAACCTCCATCTTTGCCAGATAATCGTCGTCATCAGACCACCAACGCAATACCACCACCATCATGTTAGACCACAGTCGTTGGGTTGTCACCACCACCAAACCACTAACACATGACCGCAGTGACAGATGTCGAGCCACTACCTCCATCGTCATCAAGTCACTTCCATCACCATCAGGCCACTATCACCAATGTCTAACCACCATTATCATGCCAACCCCTTGATTTCAAGCCATCATTGATGTGTCAGACCACCATCATTAGGTTGCTGCCGCCACAGAAAGGCCTCCATCATCGGGCCACCATTATCGAGCTGCTACAACTTCCAAACCATTAATGTCAGATTGTTACCTAACCATTGCCTTCACCATCATCAGGTCACTTTTTTCATCGCCAGCTACCATCGTCGGACTAATGCCTACGTGCCAGATCACTATCAACATAGGACCACTTTCACCAGGCAGATGTGGGGATATAACTACCAAGCCTAATCGCCATCACCGGGCCACTACCGTAATGTCAGGCCACTGTTATTGGGCTAACACTATCACCGGACCGCCGACACCCAATCAATGTTGAGTCACCATCTCAACAGCCATCGAGTTACCTTCGTGATTGTCCATTCATCATCACCAGACCACTGCCTTCTTGTTAGACCACTATCGTTGGGCTGCTGTCGTCACCTGACAGACTTTGAGCGACTTTTATCATGCTAGACTCCCGATATCAGGCCACTGCCATCATGCCAGTTCGCCATCGTTGGGCTTCCGTTGCCGCCATTGTAGGGCCACCACTGACGTAATGATCCATAGCCGTTGGGTTGTCATTGCCACTAAGCTATCGACACCTAACCGACGATGTGCCACCCTCCTTAAACGAACCACTATTATTGGGTTGCCGCCACCATAAGACCATCATCTCCTTACCGATGCTAAGCCACCTTGCCACTATCAGATCACTATAAGTGGGTCAATGCTAGGTTGCCATCCTCAGAGCGATAACAACATCACCAAATCTTTATCTCTTGGCTACGGTTATGTTGAATCACTGACGTTCGAACATCACAATTATTGTGATAAATAGTAGCCATTGCCAGATTATCATCTTTTATATGTCGCTATGCTATATCATAATCTCTCAGCCATAGTTATGTTGGATCACCACCGTTCGGTCATTTTCATAGTTATTGTACATTGTTGTTGTCATAGGATCATCATATCCAGATCACCACCACTGTCATACGCAACCACCATCAACAGGCTGTAGTCATTGCCAAACCATTATTGCCCAACTAATATTATCATTAACACTAGATCACCACTACTTGACAACCACTACCATCACGGAACACCACCATTGTGAAATCATCATTGTTAAATCAACATCACTTAGTTATCACGACTATTCCTGTAGGATTACTATTACGCAGCCATCACAACTATTAGTGAATGAATCTAGATTGTCATCAAGTAGCCGCATCATTGGTCTTTAATCATCACAGTCAGACCACTACCACTTTCCTAATTTTTTCTTCCCATCTTATGATATTATTCTCTGTTGCTTAATGGTAGACACCGTCTTATAATATACTCTTCATAAAAACCCCTGACGCCCCCCACTATCAGCTCTTATTTTACATGTGTTGAATTCTTGAACAACGCTAAGATGTAAATATATCTCTATCGCCGTGAAATCTTTGGCACACAACAATATGCCTTCAAGGTCTAATTCTTATATCTTAATATTTATTATACAATATCTCAATCCATAAAACATATAAAAAATGTCACTCAAAATTCTCTCTGTTACTCATCCATATTCTATAGTCCATATTTTTTTTATATATTTTAGATATTGAGTATTATGCTTGATTTTAAAAATTGGTCTACACAACCCAATTTAATTGGTTCAACCGTGAACCTCTCATTCAACCACTCAAAATCATTTATGTACAAAATCAATATTAACTCAATCAAAATGAAGGTTAAACAGACGAACTGGTGAGCAAGTTTTATTATAAAAGAATCGATCGGTTTTAATAGTGCTCAATTTTAATCTTTTAATTTTGATTTGATGACCATAAATAAGATATTTAAATAAAAAATAAAAAAAATATATCATATTTAATTTTTTTAAAAAATATTATTCAAAAGATTTAAAAATAAAACTCTAAAAATTTAAAAATATTATTATTAGATCTACAAAAACATAACTTTTTTTTTTCTAACTCGAACCATTAAACTCTGAGGATGCGCTTATTTTGGTTGTGGCTGTATGAAATCTCTGTTCGGAAGCTGCTATAGAGGATATGTTGTTTAAAAGCTCATGTTTCAAAAACACATGGTTTGTTTGAAAAATTCAATTTTGAAAGGTGTTATCTGTGAACCCATATTTGTAATATCCTTTGTTATATTGTGTAGATAGTATGGATTTTTTCAATGTATGTAGCCTCTCTTTTTAACTGTGTAATTGAGACAAGTAGAAATACCAAAATAAAGTCAAAATTAAATTATTGAATAAATAGAAGGCTAGGTTTTACAAAATAATTTTTTTTTTCTAAATTTTAATTATTAATTAATGTTTAAAAAGAAATTCTTATGAAAATGGACATTTATTTGGAATAAATCCTATGATGAATACTCAAGTTATTGTCACTAACAAGATCTTTAAAATGAAAAATATTGAAGTAGAATACTAACACAATTTTTTATCTCCAAAATAGTCATATAAACATGAGTTCAACATAAGCTGCATCACACTCAAATATACGAGTTCTGTGACTAATCTATCCCACAGTAATACAACTTCTCTTTTAAAATAAATCAAAACAAATACAACATCAAAAACAAAAACATAAACGCTACGATCACAAGATTGAATAAGAGCAAGATCTTCATAAAAAAAATTTAGGCTTTCGAGAGCCTTTTTCACTGTATCATCGGATGCATTTCTATCTCCAACAACACAATCCAATATTCCATCGGTTGGTTCATCCAAAACAACAACAACAACAACAACAAAGCCTTAATCCCACTAAGTAGGGTTGGCTACATGAATCATTTTTTCTCCATTGCGTCCTATTTAGTGTCATATTTTCATTTAGATCATTTTTTATACAATAAGCCCAAGTTTTCCTAGACTACCTCTGCCTTTCTTAACATAAGTCGAATCTAAAACATCTACTCTCTTAATGAGATCATCAGATGGTCGACGCTTAATGTGACCAAACCATCTAAGACGACTTTTTCTAATTTGTCAGTCATAGAAGCATATTCTCATAATTATATTTTATTCTATTTTTCTTCTAGTGAAAAAGTATGTATCAGTTGTAGATTTCTTTCTTGATGTTTTAAAATTTTAAATGCACTTATTAACTCGATTTCATCTCAAAAGCCTCTCTTTCAGTTTTAGGCTACATTCACTGGTTTCAAGCAAAGTCGAAACACATGAAATATACTATAACAGAAGCAATAAAAAATTGACATGTAAAGTCTAAGTATAGTCATGTTTATTCAATAAAGCAAAAGATTCTAGCTTGTAACAATCATCTTCCACATTTTAATCAAGATACAACTTGGGTTAACTGCCATCATTAGAACATGTAATGGGCAATTAACTATAGCAATGAAAATAATGTGTGTAATAATTCACTATAGCAATGAAAATAAAGATACAACTTAGCTCTAAATTCTTTATCACATTAGGAATATTTATAGAAGGTTTTGGTGTGTTATATTCAGAAGATAAATTAGTACATGTCGTAACCAACTTTGATATTTGACTCAGATACGCAGGGTCAATCTTTTTATTACAAGCTAGCCTTACTATTAAAGAGGGTAGCATCCTAACATGATTGGATTCACTGTGTTCATTAATGTCGTGTGATGATCAATAAATTATTTCATTTGGACTATCTCTATATTCTTGCAATTCCTAAGGAGTCCATGCATTATTACCCATTGCAACAACACCGCTAAACATTAGATCAAATTTCTTCTCTACATCAAGTACGATGCCACCATACGTAATTTCTTAGCTTTTGGCACAACCTGTCATTCATATAACACAAATAGAAAACTATGTGCTGTCCCTTGTGCCGCCCTTTTTTGTCGTATCTAGAAGGTCGTTCTATTATTTCAAATGTTATATGATAAGAAGAGGAGTATACTAAACACTCTAGTAGAAAAGTTTTGCATAATTATCAAATAACATGAGAAATTGGGAAGCAAGTTGTTGACATACATACCACAAAATTCTTATTTGACTTTTTATATATTAAACACAAAGCGATTCATATGTTCAATCAAAACAATTAAGTCTTTAAAATCTCATAAAAAAACCACCGTCACTATGTTTTTACATATATGAATGCCTTTAACTTTCTCATACTAAAATAACATATATGATTCTGTGAAATTGAAACAACAGTGGCCAGTTTCATTTTTTTCACATGGACTTTCATATTTTTCATATGTACATGCATATATAAAAATATGGATATGTCAAATTAATTTTCTTACCAATTGTTCTAAAGACATTTTGAAATTTAGAAAGGAAACGCCATCTTTGAAAAAAATACAGTTAATAATAGCCCATTAACCTTAAAATGCAATCAAAATAGTTCATTCACTTTAACCCTATAAAGCTACTAAAAGTCCAAAATCTCGAATTGAGTGATACATTCTTCATTCCAATTTAATAACAATAAAACCCATGAAGTAAGCATACAATTCAATAGCTATGAAAACATAACCCAAGTATTGTTGCCATTCAAGCATCAATATCTCCAAGGCTTTCAGAATGAGCTAAAGTATAGAAATTGAAGTCATATATGAAACAATTCTCTCGATCCATAGGTGAGAGTATGCTAAATTGAAGCATTCATTCAACAAAATTCAGAGTACGCTAAACTGAAGCATTATAAAAAACAAAAATATTATAGTATACTAAACTAAAACGTTCCACAAAATTTCATGAATAAATAACAACCTAACATCGTAATTATCCACATCATCATTTTACATATAATGAGTGTTCTATTACAAAGGCATATGATTTCATTATTTGATACACACACTATTTATTAAGGAATCCATGTGCAACAAGTTTTCAGGCACCGAAGAATAACCAAAAACATGTTCATTTTTGTGAAGAAGAAAGTGAAGAAGAAATAATGAAATCAATAAAAAATACATGAGATTCTACTCAACAAGTTCATAAATAGCTTCACAAGCAAGCTCCAGTAATAAACAACTTCATATACAACTTCAAAAGCAAAGACAAACAATTTCATTGTTTGATACATGCACAATTTTTTTTACGAATTCATCTAGGCAAGAAGTTTTCGAGCATCAGAGAAAAATAAAAAAAATCATTTAAAGTGAAGGAGAAACAAGCAAATCAATAAAATTTCATGAGGTTCCACTCATTAAGTTCACAAGCAAATGAAACAAAATTAAACAACTTTACAAGCAAGCCTCACTAATAAAATCTTTAGGAATTCATATCTGCAACAAGATTTCCTGCGTGAGAGAATCACCCAAAATAATTTTCATTTGTGTGAAGGAGAAGGTGAAGCATAAACAAGCAAATCAATAAATTGCACGAGGTTCCACTCATCAAGTTCTCTTCCCTTTCCGATATGAGAGATGAAATAAAACAAAAAACCATTATTCCATAGTTCGGCTATAGCACGATCAGAGCAGAAGGAGATGATGCTGGTACGGCCTCATCATCAGTGACGGAAGACAACAGAAACGAAAAGAAATATTATTTGGGGAAAAGTCCACAGCACTTTGGCTCAAGAGAGGGCGAATGTGGCGAAACACCCGGGCACGAGGAGGAAAGGGGGCTTCGGCAGCCAAATGGTACGCGAAGAGGGGTCTTACCTGAAGTTTTATTTGCGAACCGCTGGACGCACCCTACCGGCAGTGGTCTGACTCCTGTTCATTTACAAAATGGCATTTCAGACTGGTGCATCAGAATCAATCGAGCCAAATGCCCACCCTAAAATTGAGTTTTGACTCAACGCACACTGAATATCTGTGTGTCCTGTTAATAAACCTTCAAGGTGGCAAAACTGCTAGGTCCGTTTCTTTACCGCATTTCGATGATCCCATTTGCGGTTTTAAGCCNCATAAGCAAATGAAACAAAATTAAACAACTTTACAAGCAAGCCTCACTAATAAAATCTTTAGGAATTCATATGTGCAACAAGATTTCGGGCATAAGAGAATAACCCAAAAAAATTTTCATTTGTGTGAAGGAGAAAGTGAAGCATAAACAAGCAAATCAATAAATTGCATGAGGTTCCACTCATCAAGTTCTCTTCCCTTTCCGACATGAGAGNAAAAAAAAAAAAAAAAAAAAAAAAAAAAAAAAAAAAAAAAAAAAAAAAAAAAAAAAAAAAAAAAAAAAAAAAACTATTATTCCTTAGTTCGGCTATAGCACGATCAGAGTAGAAGGAGATGATGGCTGGTCCGGCCTCATCATCAGTGACGGAAGAGAAACGAAAAGAAATATTATTTGGGGAGAAGTCCACTGCACTTTTGCTCAAGAGAGGGCGATTGTGGCGAAACACCAGGGCACGAGGAGGAAAGGGGGCTTCGGCGGCCAAATGATACGCGAAGAGGGGCCTTACGTGAAGTTTTATTTGTGAACCGCTGGACGCACCCTACCAGCAGTGGTCTGACTCCAGTTCATTCACAAAATGGCTTTTCAGTGGTGCATCAGAAGCAAACGAGCCTAATGCCCTAAAATTGAGTTTTGGCTCAAACAAACGCACACTGTATCACTGTCCTGTTAATAAACCTTCTAGGTGGCAAAACTGCTAGGTCCGTTTCTTTACCGCATTTCAATGATCCCATTGGGGGTTTTAAGCGCTAAACCCTAGATGCTTGTGAGATGGAGGAGACTCCTCCATTCAAGCTCGAGTATAACTAAACCGTCGCTGAATCCAAACAAAAACCCTAGCTCCGCTACCCGCCTTTCCCCCGAGATGGTCAATTCAACCATCTCCAATTGCCCCTCGGACACAATCGCGCTCAGCTTCTTCCTTTGGGCAGCTCGCCAGCCCAACTACTTCCACGCCCCCAGTTCCTTCGATCGTATAATCCCCGTCGTCGTCCGCCTCTCCTTGAGGTTTGGTTTCATCAGTAAGATCGTCCGGCATCTCGAGAGTTTCGCTTGTGCCGTAAAGGCTCAGNTACTTCCACGCCCCCAGTTCCTTCGATCGTATAATCCCCGTCGTCGTCCGCCTCTCCTTGAGGTTTGGTTTCGTCAGTAAGATCGTCCGGCATCTCGAGCGTTTCGCTTGTGCCGTAAAGGCTCAAACTTTCTTGATATTGCTTAGGATTTACTGGCGAGCTAAAAAGTTTAGGTTTGCGCTAGAAGTTTTTGAGGAGATGTGCAGACGAAACTACGAGCCCAACACCTATATTAGGAACATAGTTCTCGACATACAGTTCAAGAGTGGGAATTTCGATGAGGCAATGCGGATTTATAGAGAAACCAACTTCCCAAATTTTCTCACTTTCAATATAGTGCTTCGCAATCTTTGTGAGTCGGGTGATTGGATCAGTGTGAGGAGTTTGTTGAGAGAAATGGTGAGGAGAGAGTTCTCCCTCAACGAGGGGACCTTTTTAATGGCCTTGGATTGTTTCTGCAAGGCCGGAAGAGATGTAGAGCTGTTGCAGTTGTTAAGTTTTCTGGTAGTTTTAGGGAGGCATCTTTCGGTGGCCATGCGGACAGTTTTAATCGATTCTTTCTGCCGGGCTGGAAGAATTGAGATGGCTTGTGAGCATTTGACAAAGATGGTAGAAGCTGGTTGCTCACCTACTGTTGTCACTTATACCTCTTTTATCAAAGGGCTTTGTGAAGCTCAAATGCTTGGTGAGGTTCCAGGTATCCTAAACGTTATGCATTCCACTGACTGCCAACCTGATCTAGTTTTATACAACTTCCTTATTTCTTATCTATTAAAGATTGGAAGATTTGATGTGGCCATTGATATTTTCCTTTACCTTCGAAAGACGAAAATGGAGCCAGATTCGTACACTCTATCTTCTTTGGCTTTCATGTTTTGTTTATCACGGAGAGTAAGTTTGCTCCCTGATTTAACTGCTGGATTTAAATTTAAAGAAGATATTGTGTATTATAATTCCCTAATTACTGGTTACTGCAAGGCTGGTCTTCCCTCTGAAGCCTTGAAGCTATACAATATAATGATTGATAGAGGGTTCATCCCAGACAATTATAGTTATGTTGGATTGCTGAGCAGTCTGTGCAAGTTAGGAAGATCTGAACTTGCTGTTTCTGTCTATAATGAAATTCTCATGAGTAATCCTAATGTTGATGCATATGTCCACTCAACAATCTTAGATGGACTTGTTAAGAATCGAAAATATCACAAAGCTATTAGGCTTTTCCGTAAATCTGTTTCTCAGAATTATTGCATTGATGTTGTTTCTTATACCATAACTATTTATGCACTTTTTAAGTGCGGTAGGTTTGAAGAAGCTAAATTTTTGTTTGAACAAATGAAGCATTTTGGTCCAAACCCTAATATTTATTCATACAATGTGATGCTTTGTGGCTTCTGTAAGGGCCGAGATTGGGTTGGAACACAGGAGCTAGTGAAGGACATGATGATCGCAGGGATTGAGATGGATTGCATTTCAGTGAATGCTATTGCTCATCTGTTAATTAAATTTGGTCGTATTGATTCTGCCCTTTTTATGTTGAAGAATTTGCATTTTCATGGAATGAGCTCTTTGAAAGCTACATATTCTCTGCTTTTCAGTGGCTCTGATCATGTCTGCATCGATGATTTATATGCTTTTAATTCAAGGCTGATGTACTTTGGAAATTCTTGTTTTGTTGAGAACGGGCGTTGTGATTCTCATTCACCTCAAGAGCTTCTTGTTTCATCTGGAAGCTAGGTTGGTTCTATAATTTTTGTTTTGACATAAGGATAATTGCATTATCACTTTGGAGAACATTAGGTTTTAGTATAATCTTGAAGTACTGGGCGATAATTGTATTATCACTTTGGAGAACATTAAATTTTATTATAATCTTGAAGTACCGGGCTTTCAATACTTTGTGTTCTTACTGCAAGAAGAGGCTTCCACTTTACATGAGTAAAGTGGCTTTGGACTTGCTGCTGAAGTCTTGAGGTACTGTACTTGAAATGTGAGTTTTTTTTCTTCCTTTTAAGCCATTTACAATGAATGTCCTGAGGTCCATGATGCTTGATTAAGGATACTTTTCTATTTACTTCATTTGTAGGGATGAGGGATGATGTCAATCTTTTAACCTCTTGGGCATTTTTGACAAAAAAATTGAACGAGTTGTTTTGAACTTACGATGACTTGAGGATAAAATCCTGGTTGGGTTTAAATTTAGTAAGTGATAAATACTTTTATTAAGCATCATGCGGCTTTCTCCTGCTTTATTGATGCTCTAATACTAGATGATATGCTCTCCAGTTTTTATTAAGTTTTACTTAGTTATAGAAGACTTTAATATTCTAATATATATATAGAGTTCATGATTTTCTGAGCAATTGGTGCCTTGTACATTTTCCTATTTTTGTACTTATTAATTTACTTCTTGTTTTTTATTTATTTATAAAAACCTCTTTCTGTAAATTTGTACATTTCTATCCCTTCTGATATAATTGATCTTTACTTATAAAGACAATTGTTATTACTGAATGTTAAGCTTGAAGGCATTTACTTGGCAGATTTAACTCCACCGTGTTTTGCCATTCTAAATTTTGAAGGAGTCTGAGCATTTGAGTTTAAAAATTGTCCTCAAACTTCTTTTAGGAAAACATAATTTTTGAAGGTAGATGAGTAAGCAACTCTTAAAAATAGATGAACTTCAACTGAGTTCATGCTTTGTTGTTCTTGCATGTCTCATTGAAAAAGAAACCTTAAGACTTCATTAGAAGTTTGAATTAAGGTTTCTAATATGAAGTTTGGGAAGACATGCATACAAACAGTTTTTTATTTTATTTTTATTTACCTTTCTTTTGATGCCACAAAAATCTAGTCAAATATGCTTTCTTTCTTGATATTGAATTAGTTTCATTGTGTGAAAAAAATGTGCCTTGAGTTTAGTTAAGCAAATGTAGGTGGCGAGCTATGATTAGCTTATACACTTCGATGCAGTGAATCATGTGGAAGGCTGCAAATAGTTGTTGTTCAAGCTGTATTTTTCTTTTTTACATCAAGGAATTTAAGAGGTATCTATTGTTGTTTGCTTCAGTATTGAAGGCAGAGGTCCAAATGACATAGTTGAATCTAAACTAAAATTTGTTTGTTTGAATTCAGATTTTCTGTGAAATTCATATATGAGTGAGAGAGAATAGAAAAGATGGGAGCAAGAAAGTTAAGATCGGAAAATGGCATAGACGAGAGGGAAGGAAGCTTGGAGAGAGAGTTGGTAACAATGGAGCAGGTTATGGTTAGAGAGATTGCAAAAGAGGGACTTGCTGTGAGGGATTTTCAAGAAAGGGAGATGGAGGGAATTGAGAGGAGAGGGGGTTGGATTTCCAAGGATTGTTTGAAGAGAAAGCCCAATACTACTTCATTCAGTATCTAATAATAAGACCAATGGTCTTTATCATAGAAAAACTTTGGCTGCTATTTTATAAATAAACCTAAATTGATAAGAACAATAAGAACTCGAAGAGTATAATTAGAACACAAATAAATGACTACTAGATGCGGCTTTCTCCTATATTTTGTCAATACGACGTACAAGAAAAAGAAAAGCTTTTTTTTTCTTAACAGGTAAAATGCAGCCAGGATACATTTATGTGCCAACTGTCTTTTTTGTCTCTAATCTCAATTTGATAATATGCATAATCTGACAAAATTTTTATAATGATTCTTCCTTCACTAAACACGTTTAGAACAATAATTTTAAACATAGTGTAGAGCATTTACATTCTCGCTCGAATGTTTTTGTTTTTGTTTTTGCTTTGTTTTTAGTTTCTTCGATGACTTGTTGTGATCGAATATTTGTGTCTAACATGCTAGTTTGTTTATCTTTATTTGTGCATCAAAACTGAAATTTTTTTGATTTGGTGGTAGGTATTTTGAATTCATACCTGGGTAAAAAATTGCACATGGGACTAATTCAAGAGAAGAAATTGTACTTCCACAATTAGAAGAAGGTGGTACTAATTAGTCTTCCTGTTTATTTTCTCCATTCCCTTCCTAGGACCTTTTTATATTAACTGCATTTGTTGTGTCATGAACTAATGGTGTAAAGATATACGAAAAGGAAGTGTTACTCGCAACAAAGGGATAATTTCTTCAATTATATGTCATTACCAATACAGTGAGCTATCCTATCAGCACTAGAAATGAGAGTTCAGCACATAGCACTAGCTTAATTGTTACATCATAATTTATTGCAAGCACTAATCTAATTTTCTCAGCCATCTTCGTCTTTCTATTTGTCTGATGCTTTATCAAAATAATGCGAAAACATTCTTCAGAATTCCTTAAACCTCAAATGTCTACAGNATATATATATATATATATATATATATATATATATATATATATATATATATATATATGTATGTATGTATATAGCATTTAAAATATTGCTATTTATAAAATTTAGTGATATTTTTGAATTACGGAATCAATGTATATACGTCTTTGAAAATTTGATAAATGTGAAAATTTTGGGTTAGAGTTTTACTGTGAATTTTGATATTTGAGTGAGAATTTTAAAAATGGATGGAGGTAAATAGAAAAATTTTTGGTGGTATGTATGTAAACAACACTTCATATTTTATCATGGTTTGAGCTTGAATGAATTTGATTTATATAGGAATTATTAGGCTTGTTAACATCTATAGAGTTGAGTTTTTAGAGCTTTGTACAAACAATTGGCTTGAAAACAAATTGAGTCTTGTCAATTCAAGTTTGTTGAACATAAATTATATGGTTTTAGGCGAAAATATGGGACCGTTTGGGGCAGCTTATAATTGTGGCGGCATTTTTGAAAACATCGTCTAATCGTTTGATTTACGCATTTTTGAAAACACTGTCTTTCTCGTTGAATTTTTTATACTAAACGCAGGCTGCGGGTTGACTCCAGCGGTTGACCCGCGGGCCGCGTTTCAAGATAAGCTGATTATCCTGAAACACACAAGCTGTCACAAGTAGACCCTAAGTTTTAGAGTCCGAGCGGAAGATGCCGTTGGCGGTGCGGANTGAAAAGATTTAAGAGGGAAGAAGAGATGAATGTGAGGAGGTTAGATCGACATTTCTTACCAGAGTCTGAGCAAAAGATGAAGTTGGCGGCGCTGAAACGGAGCAAGCAGAGGCGACGGATCGGATTCGGCGAAGAAGATTTGGCGACGTTGCGATTCGGCGCGGAGCGGAGGAACGGCGAAGAGGCTTCGGCGACGGCGCGATTCGGCGCGGAGGAACGGCGATCGCGAAGCGATTCGGCGAGTCGCGGTTCGGCGCTCTGCTTCGGGCGCGAGGAACAGCGAAGGCGTGCGAAAATGTTTTAGGGCAGCTGAGGGCGTACGCGTAAAAGATCCCTCGNAGGCGACGGAGGGGATTCGGCGAAGAGGCTTCGGCAACGTCGCGATTCGGCGCGGAGGAACGGCGATGGCGTAGCGATTCGGCACTCTGCTTCGGGCGCGAGGAACAGCGGAGGCGTGCGAAAATGTTTTAGGGCTAGCCTCTGAGGGCGTACGCGTAAAAGATCCCTCAATCCAGCGTTCGAAACGCTGATCGCGGGCATCGAACCGCGATCAGCTTTTCTCCTAATTCAAAACGGGCTTTTTTTATAAACTGTGAAAACGTGCAAAACAAACGGTGCAGCGGCGTTTTCAAAAACGCCGCCGCACTTATAAGCTGCCCCAAACAGACCCTTAATCCAACTTCTTAATGAACTTAATTTAGAATTTTTATTCATCAATTAATCAAGTATTTAAAAAATAATAATAATAATTAAAATTTGCTCCGTTTGTACATCAAATCATGTCAAAAATAACTTGACGTACACTTTATTTATTTGCAGCTCTGTTATTTAAACTTTAATTTAGTTTGAGAAAATTTCATGTCGAAAGCAGTTAATTAATCTTAATATTTTAAATTGAATAGGTCTAATTTAGCTAATTAAATGTTAATTAGTTCATATTTATTCTAAATAGACTCCTTAATCTGTGACAGTTTATTAATCTGCCACAAATAGATGTAACACTCCTCGTACCCTCGGCAAACTAACCGACAAACGATCTGTGAAAATCAAGGCTAACATATATGATTTGATGAAAGGGTTGTCGAGAANGCAAAACAAACGGTGCAGCGGCGTTTTCAAAAACGCCGCCGCACTTATAAGCTGCCCCAAACAGACCCTTAGACCATAAATATTACGNTGAGAAAATGCACATGACGAGCAGGCATGCGGTCATGAATCTGTTAGCAGAAGTGCACTTGCCCTGGTTGGCTAGGATGGGGGAGAGGAGCTGGAAGGCAAGCACAGTTCCTGTGGGGAGTAAGTTGGCGNTGAGAAAATGCACATGACGAGCAGGCATGCGGTCATGAATCTGTTAGCAGAAGTGCACTTGCCCTGGTTGGCGAGGATGGGGGAGAGGAGCTGGAAGGCAAGCACAGTTCCTGTGGGGAGTAAGTTGGCCAGATGCGCGGTGCTTTGAAAGGTTTGGTTAATGGCTTTGTGTGCCTGGTTCTTTTGGTTTTGTGCCAATGCGTTTATGTTTAAAAGAGGCTGCTTTTGATTCTCGCTGTGATTTTCAAGGTCTGCCATTTTGTTTTATTTTGTTTTTGGCTTCACTTGTTGGATGATTGAATCTGATTTGAAGAAAAGGGAAGTGAGGAGGATGAAGGCATGCATTTGTGTTGTGAGGCGGGGTTTTAAAAGGGCTGAGAGGAGTTTGTTTAACGGTCGGCAAGAACTGCTTAGAGGAGTTTGTTTTCTTTTGGTTCTGCAGAGGATGGTTTTTAAGGTGGGAGTAGAACTGATAATCGGCTCTCTCTTTTTTTTTTTTAATTTTGTTGTTGTAACTGAATGCTTCAGTTTTGATCTATCTGGAAATTTTGTGGTTGATTTGCAGATAGTTAATTTGTTATTTTGTTTTGCTAGTAACCTGCTAAATTTGCTATTTATAAAATTTAGTGATATTTTTGAATTACCGAATCAATGTATTTATGTCTTTGAAAATTTGATAAATGTGAAAATTTTGGATTGGAGTTTTGCCGTGAATTTTGATTTTTGAGTGAGAATTTTAAAAATGGATGAAAGAGGGTGCTAGATTTATAAAATAGTAAAATTTTGGGTGTTATGTATGTAAACAACCCTTCATGTTTTACCATGGTTTGAGATTGAATGAATTTGAATTATAAGGAATTATTGAGCTTATTAACATCTATAGAGTTGAGTTTTTAGAGCTTTGTACAAACAATTGGTTTGAAAAAAAATTTAGTCTTACCAATTCAACTTTGTTGAACATAAATTATAAGGTTTTAAGTGAAAATATTCATGATTAAGGGACTGTTTGGGGCAGCTTATAAGTGCGGCGGTGATTTTGAAAATGCCGTCTAACCGTTTGGTTTGTGCCTTTTGGAAAACACTCTTTCATGTTGAATTGTTTACACTAAACGTAGGTTGCGGGTTGAGCCCCGAGGTCAACCCGCGGGCCGTGTTTCAAGATAAGTTGCTTATCCTGAAACACACAAGTTACCCCCTAAACAGATTTTAATATAGATTCTTAACGAACTTAATTTAGAATTTTTATTCATCAATTAATCAAGTATTTAAAAATAATAATAATAATTAAAATTTGCTCCGTTTGTACATCAAATCATGTCATAAATAACTTGACGTACACTTTGTTTATTTGCAGCTCTGTTATTTAAACATTAATTTAGTTTCAGAAAATTTCATGTCGAAAGGAGTTTATTAATCTTAATATTTTAAATTGAATAGGTCTAATTTAGACTAATTAAATGTTAATTAGTTCATATTTATTCTAAATAGACTCCTTAATCTATTCGCTAACTTATCACTTAATCATTTCTTAACCTCTTGGTAAAATAAAGTATTGTGATATTATTACAGTTAAGAACTGATAGCCATTAATAAATCTGATTCAGATTCTAATAAATCTAAGTTTATAGAGTAATAATAAATTAATCATTTACTAATCAGATTATTATTGACTAAATAATAAATGTTTACCTAGCCTATTATGAGGTAGGGAATTATATATATATATATATATATATATATAAAATATAATTTAACAAAAATAAATTAAACTCACTCAAGAAATCCACTGAAAAAAATGAAGAAATAGTAGGAAATTATGGTGTCACACCACATCAAGAAATCCACTATGAAAAAAATGAAGAGAGCTAGCCTATCCACACTTCTAGAATATTTCAAAATGCAACTTTTCTCTCATTTGCATAAGGTAAATAAAAATCACATATTCCAATTAGCAAAATTGAGTCTTTAAACGAAAAATTTTGTTTATGGCGTCAGGGCGCCATGCTAATCGTGTTGCGGCGCTCCAACGAGCGCTGAATTCTGTGCATCGGTGTCGTGCTCTCGGGTTTTTGAACCTGGACGGGCTTTGCGGTGCTACTGGTCTCGGCATCGAGGTGTTGTATCTGGGCGTAGCAGCACTTCATATTGGGCACTAAGGTGCTAGGTCAGAAAAAAATTGTTTTCTGCTTGAACCTACTATAGATGGAAAAAATATTACATCAGTACTATGCACGTAGAGGAAGGTGCGCATCCAATAAAATCACGCCACGTATCTCGCGCGACGCAGAAAAAAAAAACGGTGCAGTAACACGAGGAATATTTCCCCCCGTGTTATTCATGTGTTATTGTGTATTATTCATGTGTTATTGCGTGTTATTTATGTGTTATTGATGTGTTATTGTGTTATTATAACACCAAGAATATTCTCAGGATACAATAACACATGAATAACACACAATAACACTTGAATAACACGGGAAATATTCCCGACAGAGAAAAAAACGGCGCAGTAACACGGTGGAATATTCTCTCCCGTGTTATTCTTGTGTTATTGTGTGTTATTCATGTGTTATTCATGTGTTATTGTGTTATTATAACACCAGGAATATTCCCAGGATACAATAACACATGAATAACACACAATAACACATGAATAACACGGGGGGGAATATTCCCCGTGTTACTGCGCCGTTTTTTTTTTGCTTCGCGGCGTGATTTTATTGGGTGACACCTTCCTCTACGTGCGTAGTACTGATGTAATATTTTTTCCTATAGATGTAACACTCCTCATACCCTCGGCAAACTCACCGACAAACTTGATATGTGAAAATCAAAGGCTAACTTATATGATTTGATGAAAGGGTTGTCGAGAAGTTTTGTGAGCAAAGGGGGTGCATTTACATACATACCGCACAATTCGTATATATATACATATCTAACACTTAAAACTTTTATATTTTTATACATAACACTCTAATCTGCAATATTACATAAAAAATACAACTATTCCTGACTTTTTAAGAAAGAAGAATATCTTTTCATGCAAAGGCTTATGACATCAAAAGTGTTATAAATGTAACTTTAGGTGTTATCTATGTAAATACAAAGGAATTGTGTTTTCCAATTTAGTCATATACCTAAATGTTCATACATGGAGTTAGTTTCCTATCAAATAGTGTTTCCCCTAGGGGTGTAAACGAGCCATGCTCAGCTCGTGTTCGGCTCGTTTGCATTTCAAGCTCAAAAAGTGTGTTCGTGCTATTCACGAACAAAGAGTCATATTAACAAACCTAATTATGTAGCCATTAGACAATAAGGGTTTGAGCAAGATTTAAAAATTATTATTTATATTTAAACACCATTTGAATCTAATTTAATAATTTTTATTATATTTTCTTAATCAATATTTTAATTGGTTATAAATCTTTGTAGACTTGTAGTCAATTAGATTTTTTTGAAATACTACTTAATATATATATATATATATATAAACTTGATGAGTAGTATTTCGAGCCAAAACGAGCTGAACACGAACAAACACATCTTAGTTTGTGTTTGGCTCGTTAACTTAATGAACGAAATTAATGAGCTGAACACGAGCTTTTTAATGAGTCGAACACGAGCTGTTCGCGAACAACTAGCCATTTTGACAGCCCTAATTGTTATATGATTGTCAAGATGCATTTTAAATACCCTGAGAAAATAATTATCACTTCTTGGACTATTGGTGGGCGGCGGCGGCTTGGCATCAAATGCAGTAGTCGTGTGTCGATGGCGACTGTTGTCTGGGCAGGAGTGGTACAAAATGTCGCGGGCTGTGAGTTTTGCCCGAACCGATTCTATCGAATTTGAGTTCATAAAAAGTGAGTATTATGAACGGTTTCAAATCTCAAAAATAGTCTGTCTTTTGCTTATTACATATCAATATTCTGTCTTAATTTGTCCAGATTAGCACATTCTGTCTTAATTTGTCATAATTTTGTTATAATCTGTGATTAATTAATATTAATTATCTATTGTTCATCAAACAATTAAATGGCTTCTTGTAATAACTATTAGAAGCCTCTAATATTCTGATATTGTTCATTCGGGTGGAGAGGAGTCTTAGCAATATTGAAGGATTTAGGATTGATATATCCTCAAAAAATTATCTTAATCAGTCATGAATCTCAATGCACGTTATGATCAGGAGCTCCAAATAATGAATTAGGAATTACATTCAATCTAGCTAATTTGAATGAAGTGTCTACGCATGCTGAATCAAATGATACAAAAAAATGATTCGATGTGAGTTTAAGGTGAACATAATAAGAAGCTTGGTGATATACTTTGAGAGACAAAATGATACTCAAATATGACAAGCTTATTGTCAAATCGAACATCTTGATGAGA
Organism: Phalaenopsis hybrid cultivar; assembly: GCA_002079205.1. Lineage (NCBI taxonomy): Eukaryota > Viridiplantae > Streptophyta > Magnoliopsida > Asparagales > Orchidaceae > Phalaenopsis > Phalaenopsis hybrid cultivar. Next base: position 24,858 of record JXCR01049379.1, on the reverse strand, counting down.
TGAATCTAATGAGTCAAAAGTTGTTTAAGTTTGATATCGGTAAGACACTCAAATATTCATTAAATATCATCCGATCAAGAGAATATGTTGATTTGGGGCGTCAAATAGAGTGGTCTCGATTCATATAGTATTAATGAAGAACTTCATTCTCAAAATGTATAAAATGTCTCATTTTTTTTTCTTGAAAGAAGACATAAACCTCGATGAGAAGATTGAAGGATGTTCCAAACTCTTGAGGATTGTCGAGTTTTTCCACTGTCGTATCATTGTCGTCGGTAGCTGCTATTGTTAGAACACCGACCTAGCTGCTATCATCGTCGTCGGTAGCTGCTATTGTTAGAACACCGACCTAGCGCTGCTCGACCACCTTTGCCTTGTTGCTGCCATCATCACCAGACCATCGGCACCTTGTCATTGCCGTCATCGAAACATTGTTGTCTAGCCATCATCATCATTTGACCATCGTAGCCTAGCAACTACCATCGTTGTCGTTGTCATCGTCGAATAACTACCGCTCTATTGTCATTGGACACCCATTGTCCGACCGCTGTTATTGTTTGTCAAGCACGAGTCGATCACCGTCATCATCGGACCATCGTAGCGCAATTGTCATCGCTATTGTCGGAGCATTGTCGTCGAATGTCGCCCACTATCTTACCATCACTAGACCAACGTCTGTCGACCACCACCACCACCGCTTGTATGGTATCGTTCTCAATGGTTCAAGGATCATCACATTTATGTAACATACATTAGCACGGTAAAATTATTTCAACGGGTCGAGGCTTCATGATTTTTTTTTTCTTTCAGGCTTTTCACATAAAAACTGTCGTATTCTCTATCGGTTTTTCTTATAATTGTGTGTATTGGATATTCGTACAACACAAATACATTAGTATACTACTCGATCACCACGAATTTACCCACATGCAGCAATGGTATTCAACAACCTGATTTTAACCATTGATCAATTCCAAATTTAAAGATAAAGGGGATTCCATAGAGCTCTTTAAACAGTATTTTAGATTTTTCTTGATTTTAATACTTTTTCAATTTTTAAATAGATCATTATTAATTAAAATATTTTGAAAATGTTGACAATTATAAAATTTTATAAGAATTATTTAATTATATGTTTTCCAGAGTCTAAATATAAAACAGGAATTTTCTTGATGTNAATGACGATTCGAACACGAACGAACGCATCACTGTTCGTGTTTAGTTCGTTTAAGTAACCGAACGAAAAAAACTTTGTTCATGTTCGTCTCGTTTACTTCTCGAACGAATCGAACACAAACTCCTTGACGAACCGAACACGAACTGTTCGCGAACAACGAGCTTTTTTTGACAGCCCTACTTATGACATAAAAAGTGCTAGGAATTGTGTTTTCCAATTTAGTGATATACCTAAATGTTTATGCATGGAGTTAGTTTCCTATCAAATAGTGTTTCCCCAAAGAAAAGAAATACATAAATAAATATGGTCAAGTTTTGATTATTAGTCAGTAAATTGGAATTTATTTTTAATTTAATTTAAATGCAAAAAAATAAATTTACTATTTCGATGAATTTCAAAGATATTTTGGTTTTTGGATTTGATGTTTTTAAAATGTGTTGAGAAATTTGGGCGAAGAAAAATAAGAATCGACACAAATCCAGAAGAACACATAGAAATTTACGAGGTTCAAGAAAAAATGTCTACATCATAGAGAACAGAGCGACAACTTTCTTTTTAATATTCTGAAAAGAGTACATAATATAAAATTCAGCTCTTAGAATCTCAAAGGCTCACCTAGGATTACAAACAATACTTATATATAACCATAAATTACAATATGCAATTACTTAAATTACCCCTGTACCAAACCACAGGGTGTTGCCTCCGCACTCCCAACCCACATAATGAAACTCCCTCGATTGGGCAGATTCTTCCGCTCGTGGGCTCCGCTCCGCTCCAGCATCTATCACATTTATAGTATATGAGTCATACCTAACAAAATGCATACATATTAAAATGTTAAGAGTATATTTATTAGATGTAAATCAAATGCTTTAAAATATTGTTATATGATTGTCAAGATGCATTTTAAATACCCTGAGAAAATAACTATCACTTCCTGGACTATAGTGACAAATGACAAGTGATAATAGCGGTGGCTGGTGGCGGCAGACGATGTTGGCATCAATATGCAGCGGCGGTGTGTCGATGACGATTGTTGTCTGTGCAGGAGAGGAGTGGTATAAAATGTTGCGGGCTGTGAGTTTTGCCCGATCCTATCGAATTTTAGTTCATAAAAAGTGAGTATTATGAAAGGTTTCAAATCTCACAAATACTCTGTCTTTTGCTTATTACATATCAATATTCTGTCTTAATTTGTCCAGATTAGCACATTCTGCCTTAATTTGTCATAATTTTGTTATAATCTGTGATTAATTAATATTAATTATATATTGTTCATCAAACAATTAAATGGCTTCTTGTAATAAATATTAGAAGCCTCTAATATTCTGATATTGTTCATTCGGGTGGAGAGGAGTCTTAGCAATATTGAAGGATTTAAGATTGATATATCCTCAAAAGATTATCTTAATCAGTCATAAATCTCAATGCACGTTATGATCAGGAGCTCCAAATAATGAATTAGGAATTACATTCAATCGAGCTAATTTGAATGAAGTGTCTATGCATGCTAAATCAAATGACATAAAAAATGATTCGACGTGAGTCTAAGGTGAACATAATAAGAAGCTTGGTGATATACTTTGAGAGACAAAATGATACTCAAATATGACAAGCTTATTGTCAAATCGAGCATCTTGATGAGATGGATCTAATGAGTCAAAAATTGTATTAGTTTGATATCAGTAAGACACTCAAATATTCATTAAATATCAATCGATCAAGAGAATATGTTGATTTAGGGCGTCAAATAGAGTGGTCTCGATTCATGTAGTATTTATGAAGAACGCCATTCCCAAAATGTATAAAAAGGCTCATATTTTTTCATGAAAGAAGACATAAACCTCGATGAGAAGATTGAAGGATGTTCCAAACTCTTGAGGATTGTCGAGTTTTTCCGCTGTCGTATCATCGTGGTCGGTAGCTGCTATTGTTAGAACACCGACCTAGCTGCTGCTGAACCACCTTTGCCTTGTTGCTGCCATCACCACTAGACCATCACCACCTTGTCATTTCCGTCATCGAAACATTGTTGTCTAGCCATCATCATCATTTGACCATCGTAGCCTAGCCGCTACCATCGTCGTCGTCGTCGTCATCGTCGAATAACTACCGCTCTATTGTCATTGGGCACCCATTGTCCGACCGCTGTTATTGTTTGTCAAGCACTAGTCGATCACCGTCATCATCAGACCGTCGCAGCGCAATTGTCGTCGCTATTGTCGGAGCATTGTCGTCGAATGTCGCCCACAATCTTACCATCACTAGACCAACGTCTGTTGACCACCACCACCACTGCTTGTATGGTATCGTTGTCAATGGTTCAAGGATTATCACATTCTTGTAACATACATTAGCATGGTAAAATTATTTCAACTGGTCAAGGCCTCATGATTTTTTTTTCTTTCAGGCTTTTCAGATAAAAACCGTCGTATTCTCTATCAGTTTTTCTTTTAATTGTGTGTATTGGATCTTCATACAACACAAAGACATTAACATACTACTCTATCGCCACGAATTTACCCACATGCAACAATGGTATTCAACAACCTGATTTTAACCATAGATCAATTCCAAATTTAAAGATAAAGAGGATTCCATAGAGCTCTTTAAACAATATTTTAGATTTTTCTTGATTTTAATACTTTTTCAATATTTAAATAGATCATTATTAATTAAAATATTTTGAAAATGTTGACAATTATAAAATTTTATAAGAATTATTTAATTATATGTTTTCCAGAGTCTAAATATAAAATAGAAATTTTCATAATTCTCTTTTCAGTTTTAAGTTTCTAGATTTATTATGAATTAATTGGAATTTCATTGGATCCTTCGACTTAGCTTCCGTAATGTAGCACATCTTTGAATTCCAATAATTTAGGAGACTTTAAGAGGCTTACACATGGTAAGATATGACTTGAGCAACTTAGGAGTGTTTTGGTTAGCCTATATATATGAAAAATATTTACGTACGTTATAGGGTTATGTCACTGTTATTTGGGTTAATGCCCTCAATAACCTCACGAAACCCTCGAATGACAGGAAAAAAGATGAGCGTCAAGCCGCGAAATGTATTGCTAGTTATTGAGAGACTATTGAAATGTTATTGAGGTTAATACCCCCAATAACCTCTTAATAACCCCCAATAATTGAGTTGTTAGAAAGTTATTTGAGATCATACACATGCATAATTGCGTGCGTATGCCTTACATAAATAACACTCCTATATATACATCCGAGTTTTTGTCCGACATGATAGAGCTTGACATAAGTAACTAATCAGTTTGGTTTGGTATGGTTCAATCATTTGATTAGCGCCAATTTATTACTATGGGTCTGGCCAAGAGGGTTTTAGGGCGACATTGGGTTCAATCAAAGGATAAACTAGGTTTAAATTTCTATATAATCACCCTAGCTTAATATGTTCAATTTTATTAACCTATGATTTAAATCAAGTTAATTTTGATATATTATACTTCATTATCAAACTTAATTGGTGTCAAATACTAAATTGTCATGTCATAAATCATAAATAATATTTATTTAAGTTAAAAAATAGAAAATGATATCATATCTATTTTATCTAAAAAGGAGAAAAAGGTGTGATGGTATAGTTAACTTTGATATATTACACTTTATTATCCAACTAAATTAGCTTCAAAAACTAGATTATCATGTCAAAATAATTAAATAACATTTATTTATTAAATTTAGAGGTAGAAAATAGAAAATTCACATATATGTTTTATATAAATAAAGCAAAAAAAAAAAGAGCGAAATAAGATATTTTAGATGAGCATTTTTTATATTTTGGAACAAAATATAAGATTTCACCATGTTTCTATTAGTTTGAGAGAGTGATAGTATAATATGATAAAATGATCGATCAAAGTTAGATATTAATGGTGGTGGTGCCGCTTTAGAGTTAGTATTGATGATGTTAATACTGACAACCACATAGTAATAACAATTATAAGTGATTACAAGGACGAGAGTTGTCATGAGTTTAGCAGCCATAATAATGAAAGTACTAATAATAATAATAATAATTACAATAATGTTAGCCATCACCAGTGATGCGTCATAGAAGTAAAACAAGATATAAATAAGTGACTAAATATATAGTGATGGCACTAAATTTGAAAAACTACAAAAAATTTCATTGAAAATGATATTATTCATTAATAATGATAACTTATGAGAATTTATAACATATGCATAGCCATCTATTCATCTTGTTCCCTTTAATGAACTGATCTGATGGCCTATTCCTAATTCTTATGTACTTATTAACATTCAACAATGTAGTTGTTCACAACTTCTCAAAATTAGCTATTATTGGATGATGTAGCCTCAAACCTAAGCGGCTTGCATGAACCCGGACACGCAATACTACTTCACATGGGATGATCCAGCTATTGTATTTGTAGTGATAAATCGAAAATTTTCAGTTGTTAGATTGACTGCAAGAATAGTAGTTAATAGCCCTTCTTTCTTTCATGAAACAACTCTTCTTCTTCTCATGCATTTTGTGATAAAAATCTAATGAAATGGTAGAGTATTAGAGGTAAAATAGCTTTAAAAAGCTTGAATCTTTTAGAATGTGTTGCATGATAATGGGTGTGGATTGATGAAATATAAAATTATAGTCATTTTACTGATCCTAAAGCAAATGTTTAGAGCTACTTAAAGTGGTTCTGACTTTCAAGATTGCACAAAATATTTTCCACATTTATTTATTTATTTTAAGTTTTTTTTTTTTTTAATGTAGGGGATGACTTTCAAGGCTAAAGTGATCAAAGCTTGGCTCGTCTAATGAATACTGAGCTCAAGCTCGAATCGACCTCGAGCTTGGCTCGTAATGGTAGCAACCGGCTCACGCGCTCAAACTAAAAATTCAATTTTTAGGTAGGTGATCATAGAAGGTATTGATGGCCAGAGGAAGAGAATGCTACGACAGCTAATCAGAAAATCCAACGAAATTACTAACGGTAGGCTAATTGAGCAAGCTCACGAGACAACAAGTCGAGTCTAGACAAGCTCGAGCTCAAGCTTGAGTTCTTGACTCGCGAGTTTGTTAACGAGTGAAGCTCGCTCGAGCCCACTTGCAAGCCGGCTCGGTTCATTTACACCCCTAAAACCAACAATTTTACCGCTATACTTGTATCATAAACTGTTATTTCTTTTTTGAAATGATGAGAGAACTATGATATTCAAAATGTGAACTATTCCACATGGGCTTATCTCCACCAAACTAGAAAAGGATTTCCACAACATTGTCAAATGATATGTAGGACCATTGGGAGAGGAAATTAGGTTCAAGTATGGAGTACCATTTGAAATAAGAGAACAAAATTTGACATCAAAAACTATATTGAGTATGGAGCATTAAATGTTATTACCAAACATTTCTCTAAGTGAGAATTCATTGAGCATGAAAGTGATTTTTAAAAATAAGATTTACATTCATACCAAACAATTCTTATGTATTTATATATCTCATACCAAAATTTTAATTTTTACATATATGCCATTTTAGCTTCACATGAAAAAGTGAATTTCACTTTTTTTTTAATTAAAATAGTAATATTTTTATGTGATATGAAATATTTAGGGGGTCTAAATGTAAATATAGGCCAAGTTTAGGAGTTAGATATGTAAATACAATGCAAATGTCCCTTTTAAAAAATAGGAATCCAAAAAATTAAGATAGGAAAAAAAATCTCTCCATCCATAACCTAATGAAATGTAAATAATTAAAAGTGAAATATAAATTTTCACGTATAATTTTTAACAACATTGTTGTAAATGTAAATGTATATCAAAAATGTCTCAGCATGAATCTTCAGGAGATTCAATAGTACATAAAGAAGAGAGTACAACAAAGGAGGGTCTACCGACAAAAGGACCAAAATGCATCCACATTGGTATAACCATCTGAGCTAAGGATGAAAGGGTAACTGGGCGAAGAGAAAGATAAAAAGAATGATCAGAGTCCGAGCCGACTAGACTGAAGCATAATATAAGCACATAAGCATAAAAATTCAGCAAAGGCGTCGACCTACCTCTCGACAAATCCAACCCTAGAAAAAAATCCAACTCGTCATCATCAACCGTCCTATGGATTCCCTCAAGGTTCCTCATCAGAGATCACAAATTAGTAATGCAATAGCTTCTCACAGTCATCTTGAAGGACTCCCTCCTCAAGTAATGAGCTACATTGATTCACTCTCTGCTCGATAGTTTGGTCTCATTATGTCGATAGGAGCACCTCTTCTAGGCATCAAAGTAGTCAAACCATATCAACTAACTGGTAAAGTCTAGTCAACCTAGCCAGTTCAGCAGACCCGAAGCTAATAAACATCATCTTTCTTACGCGATGTGATTCACAGATAAATCAAAATTCAACAATAAATATCAAATATTAGGTGTTAGATATGTAAATACGTAAGAATTGAATTGTATGTACATTTTTCAAAATTTTACTTAGAAGAGAAGATTTAAAGAAGAAAGCAACGTTAAATATGGGATAAAGATGCAACGAAAAACTATACAAATTGCTAAATGCCGGAAATGCGTTAGATGCTTGGCGCTGCTTCTCACGAAATTGCAGTTGAACAACACGTACAGTTTTCTAATTCCATTCAAGTGTTGACACGTGTATATTATGTGGCCGATGAAGCCACCTAATGATCCGACGGCTCTCCAGCTTCCCACGACCGTTGGATGTGAATTTGAACGACAATTATTTTATCAAATTTCTTCTGTTGAATGTTTCATAACGCTGGCCAACCGTCACCTTGCAAGACCAATAACTCATCCCCATCAAAGGGAATATAGCTTGCTTCACAAGCCACATTTCTCTCTCTAAATTAATGCTATAATGGCCGTTGGATCATCGTATGATCCTAGATATCATTGTCAATCATGATCATCATTAGACGGCAGCATCAAATTTTATCTAAATTATTTGAAATCTATTTTATAATTGAATCATCATTCTTTTTGCATTCTTATTTGGTGTTAAAAGTGATGTTAGGCCTAATTTTTGTATTTTTTTTCTCATTGATTTATGCATTTGTATTGTTTTATATGTGTTTAATGGATGTCATAATCTTTCTATAGTTAAAATTTCTCAATCTATTAACACATCAATCAAGCTAAGTTAAGATAAGAAAAATGATGATTAAAGTTGTTGGATCCTAATTTGTCATTTGTGAACCGAATGAAAGAGAGAAGGAAGAGAGAATATAACATATCTGAAATTTTTACAAGGAGAATCGAAGGAGAGCCCACTTATTCATACTTTCGCTTCGTACTTAGAGAGATGTGTTTTGTACAATTACAAAAAAGAGGGAACGATTATGGAAACCGTTATTAATGTCATTAAGGCTCTAATTGATTGTATGGATTTTGTCATATTTGTATTACAATTTGAAATTTAACATTGGCGGTAATTGGTTGGTCGGCTGACTTGAAGTGAGCCGACTGAGACGACCGATCGAGTGATATTTGTGACCTTTGGAGTATGTGTGGGTCGGTCAAGGTGTTCGTTCGGTCCATACGTGGGGTTAGTTGGTTGAACGTGACCGGTCAGCTTTTTTTGTTGAGTGAGTTGTGGCACATTCTTCGTTTGGCTCGAGTGTTACAGAGCTCGTGTCTCTCCTGTCTAGTTGTTTCATCGTCTCTGCCGGATCTCCTAACCTTGCAAGGTCTTAGGCGGATATTGTTGCCCCCTATGTGGGGTATCCGATGAGGCTCACTGTCGAGAAGATTTACGTCTCTACTGAGCGAGGAACCATCTCTAGAGTTTGAACCATCTCGAGTTTGAGGAAGCGGCTTCATACTCAAGCTTAAATTGTCGTTTTATTGCTTTGCTTACCTTGAGAGGATGCTCTTTCATCTTGGTTGTTCATTCTCTTTAAGGTTAGTGCTGGTATTTTTGGTGCATGCATATTAGTACCTCGAGTTTTCCTGCTTCTTGATAGCGACAACTACAATAAAGATAGGAAAATTATCAATAAATTTGTGAATTGATTGAACACATGACTTCTCTTAGGATTTTGTGTCTTGTGTGCTCTATGAATAGACATGAACTAAGCCTTGTATCATTTGTCTTCAGTTTCTCTTATTACAACTGAGGTGCGTTATGACTGATAAATTGAACCAGATCGTCATAGATCTTGAGAGCCTTGAGAGGGCATGGTTTAACCCATAGATGGTCGTCACATAAACCATAGTGGTGAGCTGTGATGATATTCATAAGTCGTAAAGGCATGTGTCAGAAGCTACACTTGTTGTGGGCCAAGTAGATTGTAATTAGTCATATAAGTTGTAGCGAGAAGCTGCAAGGAGAGAGCTTTAAGAGCCTAGAGAAATTCATCATCTCCAGGGTGCATTTTTACATCATCTTCAAGAGGCAGCATTGCATTATTTGTGGAGTGCAAATCTTGGGGAGGCTTTGTTGCAATGTATGTGGGGTGTGTCCATCTTCAGGAGACAACAACGCACTGTACGTAGGGTGCGTTGCTACACCATCTTTGAGAGGCATCATTGTACCGTATGTGAGATGCGTTGTCAGACCGTCTTATAAAGACATCGTTACAACATATGTGAGGTGTGTTGTTGCACAGTGTACTGGACGACATATTGTTTCGCCAAATGCTCCATTATTTCACAAAATTGCCGTCATGTGAAAAATCTCCCCAAGAAAAAGTGACGACGACACAGGTTGTGTTGTGCCTCAAGTTTCATAACAGATAATAAAAAATTGTTAAAGGTGTATCAACACCGTCTTTTTCCAAACAAGTTCAACTTCTTCGTCCAAAAATGTCAAAATATAGAACACTTTATATATGTTCTTATGAGCACATAGCACACTATTCTTATGTATTCCCAAGCTAAAATTTGTCAGCACACCACTTAATATCTGTGTTTATCACAGAAATTAAGTGGTTTGCTGATAAATTTTAGCGTGAGAACACAAGTGTTGTGTGCCATGTATGTAAAACCACATATCTGGGGGATATGAATTTTGTAATTTTATCATAAATAAATTTAATTCAGATATTTTGGAATGTAATTAGAGTATATTTAAATTATAATATGCATTAGTTAAGGAGATAAATAGAAGAGATTTGTTTCCTCTTTAATCTTATCTTAAAAAGAAAAAAAAAATATTTAATTTAAAAATTTTGATTTCCTTAAAATATTATTTTCTTTTTTCTCAATTTTCCCCGATCTTAAATAAGTTAACTGGGAGAAAGAAGTTGGAGTTCCCGACCTGGTCGCAGACGATCAACGGGATCTCCCGAAGAAAAAAATTGTGGCCGACTTGCACATCCAGGGGACGTCCTTTAGCGTTGTTGTTGCGCTTTCGAGAGGAAGAAAAAAAGGAGTCCCCGACCTGCCCACCAGACGATTAACGGGGTCTCCTTTCGCGTCACTGTTGCACGTTCCGGAGAAAGAAAAAAGATATCCCAGGCAGGTGATCGGTAGGATACTCTTTCTAAGCGCTATTGCACTTTTCAAAGGAAGAAAAAAGATGTGCTAACCGATCAACAAAATCTCTTTTCACATTGTTGTTACCCTTTTCAGACGGGATTTCCCGTGTTGCTGTCCCACTTCTTGGGGGAGGTTTCTTGTGCCGCTACAGTGATTTTTGGAGGAATTTTTTGCATTGTTGTCATGCTTTTTAGAGAGAATTTTCTATACTGTTGTGGCACTTTCTGTGGGAGATTTCCTGCACTACTGCGGTAATTTATGAAGGAGATTTTTTGCTTCGTTGTCACGTTTTTAGTAGGAATTTTCTAAAAAGAATGTCAGTAATGCAAAAAATCGTAACAATGTAGGAAATCTCCCACAAAAGGAGATTTCTTAGGCTGTCATGGTAGTTTTTTAAGGATATTTTCCGTTTTTCCATGTTGTTGTTAATACTTTTCGGAGTGATTAAATTTCCTAAACCATTTGGCAAGTTAATTTAGAATTTAAACCAAATAGTTTAATTTAAGTTAAGTGTTATATACTTTTAGTTATAATAATAATTAATTAATAATTTATTAAGTAACTAACTGATAGTTAGAATTGCTTTAAAGAAATTACTCATTAACTCATTGTTTATTATTAATTAATTAAATACAATTTAATTTTAACTAGTATAGCATAAAATTGCAAGTCACCGCAAGTAATCATCAAATAATCAACAACTATCTACTACTTGATCATTCATNATATATATATATATATATATATATATATATATATATATATATATATATATATATATATATATATATACAAGCCTTTTTTGTTTGAATTTATTATTATTTATGCGGTCATAATTAGGACTCACAACCGATTGTATGGTTTTATCGTTTTCGCTTGTAATGTACACCAACTAGTTGGAATTTACATATACGTATCTAACTTAATACCTATGTTGCTTGGAAAACAATCTAAGTTCTCATGGATGAAAATTAATTATTAATTACATATTAAAAGTTTAATTATACTTATACCAAGTAATTCTTTTGAAAACTTCAATGACATATGATCACCCACGTTTAAATAAAGTAATAATATATAAATGTTTATTTCAAGTGAGAAATAACAGCTAATGATGATGATTAACATTTAATTTTATTAATGATGTTATTTTTAATTAATTATCATCCAATCAATTTAATATAAATTANGGCCAAGTAATGTATTAATTATATTCCAAAAATAATAACTCAAATCCATTTCTCTCTCCAATTCATTCTTTTCCCTATAATTTAATGCCTTTGTCTTCCTCTTTATTTGCATTTAATTATCTTCACATCATTTCTTATGGAAGTTTAATATATATTTTTGCAGGCTCTTCGTTCTCCTCCTTTGACAGCTGTGGGCCAGAAGATTCAAAAGAATTATATTCCCTTCCAAAGCTCTAGAAGAACTGCCGATAGAGCAGAGAGAGCAAGCTGTGCCCTTTCTTCTTTAACTTTCTCTTTCTAGATNAAGTATATTGATTAAAAAATAAATAATATACCCCTCATAAAAGACTTACAAGCTTAACTTTTTGTGTGAATTATTTTTCATTTTAATCCAATTATTATTTTTCATTCAACTTATATTAATTAAATATTAAAGTGGCTCTTTTGCCCTAACAAAATGATTTTAATATTTTTTTATAACTCAACAAATTAATGACACGTAAATTATAATAATGGAGATAAACATCAAATACTTAAATTATAAAATTGAAATATCAAAGGAACATTCTTACTATAAAAAATAATAATTATATATATATATCTTTTTTAAAATGATGGAAAATAAAGATTTAATATTATGCTAAACAAAATAAAATGAATATATAATATAGGAGATAAACATCAAATACTTAAATTATACCATTTAGCTTAATTAGGCAGGCATTATGATATGAACGTCAATATTAGTTAAGCAAGCCTTCCAATGCACTCCAAGGCAACCCACCTTCACATTGAGCGAGAGAGAGAGAGAGAGAGAGAGAGAGAGAGAGAGGGGAGAAAAACATGGGGTTCATGAAGACTAACATGTTCCGACTAGTTGGACGAATAGCATGCCAAGCTTGAGGGCCAAGTAATGTATTAATTATATTCCAAAAATAATAACTCAAATCCATTTCTCTCTCCAATTCATTCTTTTCCCTATAATTTAATGCCTTTGTCTTCCTCTTTATTTGCATTTAATTATCTTCACATCATTTCTTATGGAAGTTTAATATATATTTTTGCAGGCTCTTCGTTCTCCTCCTTTGACAGCTGTGGGCCAGAAGATTCAAAAGAATTATATTCCCTTCCAAAGCTCTAGAAGAACTGCCGATAGAGCAGAGAGAGCAAGCTGTGCCCTTTCTTCTTTAACTTTCTCTTTCTAGATAGAAGGGAAGGGAAGGGAAGGGAAGGGATCACAGGAATTAGGGTTTAAGAATCTGTGGCAGAGAAGATCAAGATGACATGGAGTAGTAGCTGCGATGAAGAAGATGGTGACGAAGATCACGACCGTCGGTTAGCCAAGATCTGCCCTTCGTGTGGCCAGAAGATACAAGTTGATAATCTGGTGCATCCTCTCTCTCTCTCTCTCTCTCTCTATATATATATATGATAAAGAATAATACTAAAAAAATTAGTATTATTGGGGAAGAATTAGGCTTAATTAATAATATAGTTTGCTTATATCAAGTTAATTATAAAAGATAATTTAAAAGTTAATTATGAAAAATTCAAAACGATTTTCTCATGACCTATGCATGAAAAGAAGATAATGATACAAAAACTATAACTAAAAACTTACTTGATGTATGAAAATTAAAGTTAAGCAAACTATATTATTATTAATTAATTAATTAAGGCTAATTAATTATTCTCCAAGAATTTTGGAAAAAGCGTTTATGCTTATGATTATATATATATATATATATATATATATATATAT
>JXCR01049369.1:293356-320224 GCA_002079205.1 Phalaenopsis hybrid cultivar | reverse complement strand
GACTAGGAAAATCGACCAAACCAATCTGACCAGGCTAAGTCAACCAAGCTGAGTTGACTGAGCCAAAAAGCAACCAGATTATGAGTCATCGCCTGTAAATTACCTAAAATACCCAGCATAAATCCAATCCAAATGGGGGTAAAAATATAATATTACTTTTGTACTAAATCCTATATAAATATATGTAGTAATTAATGAAAAAGGTTACACTATTTTGCTGTTAATCTGAAATATTGTAGCTCCAGTATAGAATCTTTTCCTCCCACCCTCTAATTTTGTACTCTCCTCTGATGCTTTATTTCTTGAATGTAATTTGGATTCAACAGGAAAAAAAAAAGGAAGGAATATCTTAAAAATATTGGAAACTTTAAGCAAAAAATTTTCAACAATTTAAAACTAGAGTTAACAATTTGTTAGCATCAAATATCATAACTTCGTGCGACTAATTGCTTAAATAAAATATTTTTTTTTTAGAAAAGGTGAGCCCAAAGGGCGATATGCACGAATCACGATTCAAACCCGTGCAAGGAGTAACTAGGCTACCCCTCGCCCCCTCAAAATTTTTTTATCCTAGACTTAAAAAAGCTAGACATTTTGTAATTTTACATAGCCTAAGAAAATAATGATTGTTTTGCTCATGATTACCCACGAGTTAATTATTGGAAAGTACACCTTTAACCACTGAGTCGTATGTAAGTGCGTGAAATAAAGGATTTTCCCTCAACGTAATAATGCAATAAATTATAAAGTGATTCGATAATGAGAAAATGAAAATTTTTTTATTATTTTGTGTGCCAGAGAATTTGTGATGGTAGAACGATACTTAATGCCTTAGTGTTACACAAAGATTGAACACAAACAAATATTATAGAAATGCTGCTAAAGGAAACACCAAAACTTTATAAAAAAAATATTATAAAAGAAAAAACTACGAGAGCTAAACCTAGTCAAGGTAATCTACCATGTGATTGCAAGTACATGGGTACACTCTTCTTTTGAGTTGAAGAAGAAAAAATTATAATGTTGATAATTACATATGATAATATTAGTTTTATTATAATAGTCGTAATTAGGCTACTACAAATATAGTTCTTGGTTGCAATTGAAATAGTTAGCTACAAATGTTATAGTTGATTGCTACAAATGTAATAATTGGCCATAAATGATGCAAACGACAGCTCAACGTTAGTTCATCATAGAGGTTGTAGTCAAAAGCTACAGTAGTAACTTACCACCAAGGCCGTAGTTGATAGTCATAAAAGCATCAGTTGGCCATAGAGGTCGTATTTGACATGTGCAATAGCAGTTAGTCACATAAGCCTTAATTGGTCATATAGATTGTAGTTAGTAGCTGCAGTAGCAGTTAGACACATAGAGTTTAGTTGGTCAGATAGACTGTAGTTTTTTACTGCAGCAGTATTAGTTGGCTATAGAGGTTGTAGTTATAAGTTCCAAGAGGAATTAGTCATATAGGTCATAGTTTGTCACATTGTTGGCATCAATTTTAGATGTTACATAAGCGGGATGTCTGTTTGAGAAGAAAAATTTTTAGCTTCTCGTTGTCCAAGTCCTATTGGACCTTTAGGTATGTGCACCAAGAATGAAATTATGACCGGTACTGACTTGACCTAACTTTGGACTATCTTTCATACATAACTTGCTTCCGAGAGTTCAAGAAATCCATTTTGAGACCCTCCAACACATACTGAGGGGCGCACAGTTTGAATTGTTCTACTAAACTTTGGTTTTCGCTTAGGGGAAGGTTGATTGACATTCGTTCAGTCGGTCGCTTCGATTAGACCAATGGATCGCATTCGCAATGATGCGTATGATATGGACTTAAATTGGCCCGGTTCTCTATTAATTCATTCAAATGACCCCGAATGTGAAACGAATACTACAAGCATCCAGAACGTCAAGTTTACCCGCGGAGCACATCATATTGTTAGGGTTTTGTGCATGGGCAGACAACAAGAAAATCGATGCACATAACTCAAAAATAAAATAATAATAATAATAATAATAATAATAATAATATTGAAAAAAAGGGGTAACGTCCCTTTCTCGTAACAAAAAATAGGGTGGTCTGATTTTCTTCACGAGATGCCCTGAAGAGCCGCTCTCTCTCTCTCTCTTTCACTCTCTCGACCTACGACTTCATTGCACTCTCCTCCTGTGCTGACACTCCTCTTCGCTAGTGATCGCACCCTGGCCAGCATACTATCAGTACCGCCGCTCCTGTTAGAGGTCAAAGGCCCTATGTCTTCCTCCCTTGCTGCACGCACGACTCGCATTTTGCAAACAACCTGAAGCTCTTGCTCACCGACACCAAACTCGGAATACTCAACCTTCTTTTCTGCTACACTCATCATTAAATGAATTTCTACTTCTTTGAGTGGCAGAGCTTCTTCCTCCACCTCACTGCAAACTCTTAGTCCATGGTTTTAGGGCTACTCCTTACCAGCAGCACCCCCACATCACCGACGCCTCATTCTTTCTGTAAATACCCTCACTGGATCTCCCTCTTTCTCATCAAATTGTGCTGCCCTAGTTGTTGTTATCCTTTCACATACTATTAGCAACTCTGGATGCTGAAAACTCCACCGGCTTGCTCTTCATTCAGTCAGAGCCCCTAGTTGTTGCCGACCGCAGTTCTAAGCCTCGACCTTTCCTCCCTTCAAGATTTCATGCGGTCAATGATGTGTATATGAGTTTGCTAGTGTTTTTTGATGTTTATATGCATTTTTATAGATGAAATTGCACTTTAGAAAATGTATTTTTGTATTTTTCTTTCAGGTAAAACATGTGATTAAAGTGGGGAAACCAGGAGAGGACTTCGAGCTAGATAGTGCAAAATGACACTGACGCCTAGCACCTAGGCCCCAGTTATGCCTTATTAAATTAAGAGGTTGGCACTTAGGTGTCAACCATTGGGCTCCTAGGCACCATGAAACTGGCTCATAGATACCAGATGCTTAGGCTCTTAGGCACATTTTCATCCTTCAGCAAATCGAGAGCTTGGCACCTAGGCACCAGAAGCTGCCTAGAGCAGTTGCTACAATTTACAACCCCAAATGTGGGTGATCATGTGAGGGGTCCTTTTGGGATGATGGGGAGTTGTGGAATATATCGTAAAGTGTCTATGTATAGCAGAGGAATTTTTTTTTGAAAGGATGGATGCTCTTGGGAGTTCTTAATGGGTTCTGCTTGGACTTCCTTGTTCTAGTGTAGGAGAGGAGGCTATTTTCCATTGCAGAGGCTTAGGGAATCAAGAAGTGTGCTTGTTGAGTCATCTTCTAGTCATGGTAAAGGAGAAATTAGCTAAGTATTTTTTTATTGATTATTTTATTTTAATTGTATCAAATTGTTAGTGGATCTCTCTTTGATTCCAANCAAGATTTCATGCGGTCAATGATGTGTATATGAGTTTGCTAGTGTTTTTTGATGTTTATATGCATTTTTATATATGAAATTGCACTTTAGAAAAGGTATTTTTGTATTTTTATTTCAAGCAAAAAACATGTGATTAAAGTGGGGAAACCAAGAGAGGACTTTGACCTAGATAGTGCAAAATGACACTGACGCCTAGCACCTAGGCGCCAGTCAGGCCTTATTAAATTAAGAGGTTGGCACTTAGGTGTCAACCATTGGGCTCTTAGGCACCATGAAATTGGCTCATAGATACCAGATGCTTGGGCGCTTAGGCACATTTTCATCCTTCAGCAAATCGAGAGCTTGGCGCCTAGGCACCAGAAGCTGCCTAGAGCAGTTGCTACAATTTACAACCCCAAATGTGGGTGATCATGTGAGGGGTCCTTTGGGGATGATGGGGAGTTGTGGAATATATTGTAAAGTGTCTATGTATAGCAGAGGAATTTTTTTTTGAAAGGACGGATGCTCTTGGGAGTTCTTAATGGGTTCCGCTTGGACTTCCTTGTTCTAGTGTAGGAGAGGAGGCTATTTTCCATTGCAGAGGCTTAGGGAATCAAGAAGTGTGCTTGTTGAGTCATCTTCTAGTCATGGTAAAGGAGAAATTAGCTAAGCATTTTTTTATTGATTATTTTATTTTAATTGTATCAAATTGTTAGTGGATCTCTCTTTGATTCAATGAAACTATTTGGTGCTTTCAACATGCTTCTTGGGTAGACCATTACTTCTTCATTATGATGATTAGGTAGGATGGATTGAATGAGAATTGAAAAGTGTTTTAATTACTTTAAATGGTGATGATAAAATTTCAGGGCTTCTTTTACTTTAATTCTAACCAAGTGAATTGTTAAAATTTATTGTGAACCATAAGTCTTGGGAAAGTGTATGGTAGAATCAACTAGGTTTTTCACATTAACCTGTGGGGTATATAGGTTGATATGCCTTACGGGGAAATATGAATGTTAAGGAAATATGCTTTGATTTGTTAGATCTAGGATTTATGGGAATAAAGTCATTTCTAGCTAATCTCTTTTATGCACTCGAAAGAAGGTAAACAAGACTATTGTTACTATTTCTACTTGCAAATCCCTATTTAATGAAATCATATTAACTCATTACAAGGAAGAGCCACTATGTATTTGATATTTCATTATAATTATAACAATTTAGGTATACTTTTATAGGGCTCTAACATTTCAATTGCTTGTGACACATTAGAACTAATTTGTAAAACTTTAACAAAAGCCAATCTTTCAGGCTAGGACTAAAACCAGTAGGCTAGAACTTTTCCTAATAAGAATTTCCTTGTTCTATGTAGGATCAACATTCCATACTCCAAAATCTAATATTACTGATATGAAAAATGCACTTGCGCGAGCCCCCACTGTGTTGTAGCACCTAGAAGCGGTATCAACTTTTTTGTGTCATTATCGGGGAACGACGATGATTGGTCTTAAGAAAATTTTAGTTGAACTTTGAGTTCTTAGATCTAAAACCTATAGTGTTAATTGTTTATGTTTATTTGTTTGACATTTTTGTTGAAAAACCAAGAAAAACCAGAAGTATTTTTGTTTGATTGTGTGTGAACCTTTGGATTAGGGATCTCTAGTTTGTATATGCATAGCACAAGACCTATGAAACTTGAACCATACGATTTTGAGTTAGAGAGAACAATTAGAAAAATTAGGGAAAAAAATAAAGTTGAATAATCTATAGGAGAAATGTTGAAAACCTACAAAACAACCTAGAAATTCAGGAACGNAAGTCTTGGGAAAGTGTATGGTAGAATCAACTAGGTTTTTCACATTAACCTGTGGGGTATATAGGTTGATATCCCTTGCGGGGAAATATGAATGTTAAGGAAATATGCTTGGATTGGTTAAATCTAGGATTTATGGGAATAAAGTCATTTCTAGCTAATCTCTTTTATGCACTTGAAAGAAGGTAAACAAGACTATTGTTACTATTTCTACTTGCAAATCCCTATTTAATGAAATCATATTAACTCATTACAAGGAAGAGCCACTATGTATTTGATATTTCATTATAATTATAACAATTTAGGTATACTTTTATAGGGCTCTAACATTTCAATTGCTTGTGACACATTAGAACTAATTTGTAGAACTTTAACAAAAGCCAATCTTTCAGGCTAGGACTAAAACCAGTAGGCTAGAACTCTTCCTAATAAGAATTTCCTTGTTCCATGTAGGATCAACATTCCATACTCCAAAATCTAATATTACTGATATGACAAGTGCACTTGCGCGAGTCCCCAGTGTGTTGTAGCACCTAGAAGCGGTATCAACTTTTTTGTGCCATTATCGGGGAACGACGATGATTGGTCTTAAGAAAATTTTAGTTGAACTTTGAGTTCTTAGATCTAAAACCTATAGTGTTAACTATTTATGTTTTTTTGTTTGACATTTTTTTTGAAAACCCAAGAAAAACCAAAAGTATTTTTGTTTGATTGTGTGTGAACCTTTGGATTAGGGATCTCTAGTTTGTATATGCATAGTACAAGACTTGTGAAACTTGAACCATACGATTTTGAGTTAGAGAGAACAATTAAAAAAATTAGGAAATGAAATAAAGTTGAATAATCTATAGGAGAAATGTTGAAAACCCACAAAACAACCTAGAAATTCAGGAACAAACCCATGAACATCCAAATGCACATAAATCTTTAAGAGACTATGCTAACCCTGTGGTAGATGAAATTTATTTGAGTATTCAAACCCCTACTGTAGAAGCTAGCACGTTCTAATTGAAATTTTATATCATTCAAAGGGAGTAGAACAATTAGTTTGGAGGAACTCCGTCTATCTGACAATTCAAACTTACACGTAGCGAGTTTTTTAGAAGTCAACACCACATTTAGTTATAATGGTGTTTCCAATGACACAACTAGGCTAAGGCCTTTCCCTTTCTCCTTGAGGGAGAAATAAAAAATGTGGTTGAACTTATTGGCACCTGGATCAATAATGACGTGGAGTGACATAGCCTAGAAATTCCTAGTTAAGTATTTTTGACATTAAAAATGGCTAAACTAAGGAATCATATCACTTCATTTTTCCAGCATGGGGGTGCACACAAGGGAGAAGCCACAGGTGTTGAATTACAAAGGCTAGATTTGGCTAGTGTTATCAACTATGGTAAGCAGGAGCCAAGATGTGCCTTGATTTTGGCTGGATGTACCTCGATATGCTTGGATTTGGGTTGGATGTGCCTAGATTTGGCTAGCTCTAGAAAGGGGTCTTGTAAACAATGGCTTGGATGCAGGTGTATGCAAAGGAGGTACTATGTGTACGTGAGCCCACAAATGCCTTGATTTGTGTGTGTTGTGATGGATGAGACCTGTACACGAAACCATAACAATATGGGTATCCTTCCTGCCCAAAATCAAAATTTTGAAGGTGCTCACATGGTCCATTTCATCGTCCCACACTAGTTTGGCCTTCATTTGCATGCATCATGTTGAATACGACCTGTACAGGAAACCCAAACAATACAGGTGTGTTTCTAGGTATAATTGACATTTTGAATGAACTTGCATAACTTATTTCATCGTCCAGGTTTGTTTGAAAAAAAATCATAGATGATTAGACCAATTTAAGCCCCATTCAGCGTGTCATGGGGAGCAAGATTTATTGGTTTGATTGAATCCATTTGTTCTACCAAATACAAACCAACCATTACTTAAGCAAAATCTAGAGCCCAACAAAACAACCCTGGCCACGTGCCTCATAACACATGTATAAGACTTTCAAAAGGATGTCTTGAGCTCTAGGAAGCTATTTATACATGAAGCATAGCCCTGATACGCTCAAGTGGACATCCCACGCAAGTGATGTTAAATAGTATATTACCCTCTAAGAGAGAAATAGTCTCATCCTTGTTGTGGTCCCCTTGATCATTCACAGGGACATCTTAAGCCTCAAAAGGCTGAAGGAGCTCTGCCTCATCGAGATCAAGAGTGGAGTTGTCAATATGTGAAATTTGACCATGAGTGGTCACAATCATGACATGCTCAATTGGTATCTCAAAATTATAAAACTCTTCACTGAATAGATCATGCTCATCACAGAGATCCTTCAAAACATTAGAAGGATCTTCAGATATGTCATCATATGGACCTATCGTAGGCTTTATCTTGGGTTTGATCTGGGGTGGCTCCAAGATGCAATCAATAGAAAGGATGAATTGTGCAGGGATCAAAACCATAGTCTTCAGAGTTATAGCTAGGGACACAAAAGGTATACTAGCAGGATTCTTACAGACCGACTACCTCGTGGGAGAAAATGGGTGATAACCCCTCTTTTATATATTTAATTTGATATAAATAAGGAGTATCAACCATAGCATGCCCCAAACCTCACCCTAGTAATAAAGGAAATATTCATTTTATCTTTACCTAAATTAGAAGAATAATAAGACAGCAGACTTTTCTTTTTATGTTTTGAACAATATAGGTTACATCAAGGGGCACAAACGGAGCCACTACAAGTGCATTTAGAGCTGCTACAGTAGAAATAATGATGAGAATAGAACTAAGTTCTAATTTATCCTCATCGAGTGCTACGTCTGGAGTCTCTTGAGATACTGGTGCAGGCTCGAGGGTCCGCACAACTAATGATAGGTGTCCCTCCCTTGTAGTGGATCGATGTGTGAACCCCGATTTCCAACAATGTTACCCTCGTGGGTGAGGGAATTTTCGGTCGCTAGATCGAGAAGGGTTTATTTAATTTAATATATATATATATATATATATATATATACATATATATAAGGAAAATAATAATTTAATTTTGAAAATACGAGACCAAACTGATCTCATATGAACAATAGTTTAAATAAACGAGCATAACACCGTAAGTGATGCATCTATCCTGAGAAATAGTCATATTTCTTAGTAGTGGGGCTCAATTAAATAAATTAAAGGATTTATGACAACCATTTTAGTCTGTGAAACCATTTATGTTGACCGAGAAGTTCCTCTATCTAATATAAAAAATTAGACAGGGTTTATCTTTAGCTGGGTTCTAATGTTTCCTATAAGGGCAAACCCCTATAGAGAATTATATTTTAAATGACCAAAGACACTTAAGAAAACTCTCGATTTTGATATGAAAATATTGTCTTCAAGAATTTCAAAGGGTATGACTTTTTAAAGGCTGGGAATTTTCAAAGTTCGGACAAAGGAGTGTGAAATAGGAAATGCTCAAGTTTAGAACATTTATTATGGAATCCAAAGAGAGAAAACTAGGGGTTATGACAGATCCTGAGGAGAACATCAGCAACTTTGCAAGCTATCATATGGTTAGACTTCAATTTTGAAGAGATATTATTAATTGTTTCATACCAGCAATTATTATTATTTAGGGCTTACACTTGCATGACACAATCATATAAATAGCCTGGAAGATTAGAGAGTTTATGTCATAACAAAGACAACCTCAAAGCCTAAGGAGAGTTAGGGATTAAATTGCTGAACATGATTATGCAAAGACTTAAAGATAAGGAGACGAAATATGTTGCATAAGTCAAACAACTTCTAAATCCTATGGCTTGTTATTTAATTCTAAGGAAGAGATTATTGTTGTAGATCCACTTGCTCTCTAGAAGTTGTTCTTCGGTACATCTTTTTCATGCTGCCTACGGAGTTGGATCCAAGCTCCTCATTAAAGTAGCAATCATAAGGTCTAAAGCTTCAAAAGGTTTTACCATGTATGTTTCAATATTTTGGTTTTGTTCAAGCATTAAGTTAGGGGTTAAAGTTGATAAGAGTGACACCGGTTAGGATCTCACATTTCTCTCATTCTGGTACCACTATTTTTTCTTGAATTTACTTAGTTTAAAATTAGTTGTTAAGCTCATTTAAATTTGGGAGATCTCATTAGCAACTGTGGGTTTCCTCATCCTAGGGACTCTCGTAAATTTAAGAGGACGTGTTATGCTTTTGTTATTATTTTAAAAAATGTTGTTTAATTTATAAAATAGTTTTGTAGTTTTCAGTTTTGGTAAATTTTTTTAGGTAAGGTAAATAAATGCAGATACGAAAGTGTTGTAAAGTAGATAAGTAAAACCGCATCGCATGAAATGTAAATGCGTATTCCGCTATCGCTGCATGGTTACCATCATAAAACATAATATATTTGCAGGAAATTTAAATAAATTATAGAAAAGTAAACGAGAATAATTGGTGCAAGACAAAGTTACAAAATGAGTCGTAAGAAAACACAAGTAAAAGAAAACCTATAGTCGCATCTAGAAGATCAGAACTGGGTGTAATACATTGGTAAAGGTGGGGGCTCAAAGCTGGACTGAGTGCTTCCCAACCTTAATTAACAGTTATCAACTCGATCATCTACGGAGGGCAGTCCTAACCTCGATCCAAGTGATTAATCGTGAAACTTTACAAATTTCATTTTTTAAGTTTAACTTTCATGCATATAAAATGTACTTTATCATGCACAAAAAATTTTTGCCTAAAGTATTTTGTAGAGTAGTGTAATCCACAGGTTAATTCATTTAATCAAGCTAGGACTACAAACAACCTGAGAGTATCAATGGCAATTATCTTGTCAAGAGTTGTCGAATAATACCATCAGTCCTCTCTTATTTTGTCAAGGGTCCTCGAGTTAGGATATACTATTCTAAAATCTCACGTCGTATCCCTCATTTTAGCACACATTAACATTATTTTCATTGCTTTAGCCACCAATACCTCAGACTTAAACAAGCCCGATGATCCATACGTCGCAAAAAAAAAATCCTTAATTGCTCATAAANTCATAGATGATTAGACCAATTTAAGCCCCATTCAGCGTGTCATGGGGAGCAAGATTTATTGGTTTGATTGAAGCCATTTGTTCTACCAAATACAAACCAACCATTACTTAAGCAAAATCTAGAGCCCAACAGAACAACCCTGGCCACGTGCCTCATAACACATGTCTAAGACTTTCAAATGGATGTCTTGAGCTCTAGGAAGCTATTTATACATGAAGCATAGCCCTGATACGCTCAAGTGGACGTCCCACACAAGTGATATTAAATAGTATATTACCCTCTAAGAGAGAAATAGTCTCATCCTTGTTGTGGTCCTTTTGATCATTCACAGGGACATCTTAAGCCTCAAAAGGTTGAAGGAGCTCTGCCTCATTAAGATCAAGAGTGGAGTTGTCAATATGTAAAATTTGACCATGAGTGGTCACAATCATGACATGCTCAATTGGTATCTCAAAATTATAAAACTCTTCACTGAATAGATCATGCTCATCACAGAGATCCTTCAAAACATTAGAAGGATCTTCCGATATGTCATCATATGGACCTACCGTAGGCTTTATCTTGGGTTTGATCTAGGGTGGCTCCAAGATGCAATCAACAGAAAGGATGAATTGTGCAGGGATCAAAACCATAGTCTTCAGAGTTATAGCTAGGGACACAAAAGGTATACTAGCAGGATTCTTACAGACCCACTACCTCGTGGGAGAAAATGGGTGATAACCCCTCTTTTATTTATTTAATTTGATATAAATAAGGAGTATCAGCCATAGCATGCCCCAAACCTCACCCTAGAAATAAAGGAAATATTCATTTTATCTTTACCTAAGTTAGAAGAATAATAAGACAGCTGACTTTTCTTTTTATGTTTTGAACAATATAGGTTACATCAAGGGGCACAAACGGAGCCACTACAAGTGCATTTAGAACTGCTACAGTAGAAATAATGATGAGAATGGAACTAAGTTCTAATTTATCCTCATCGAGTGCTACGTCTGGAGTCTCTTGAGATACTGGTGCAGGCTCGAGGGTCCGCACAACTAATGATAGGTGTCCCTCCCTTGTAGTGGATCGATGTGTGAACCCCGATTTCCAACAATGTTACCCTCGTGGGTGAGGGAATTTTCGGTCGCCAGATCGAGAAGGGTTTATTTAATTTAATATATATATATATATATATATATATAAAGAAAATAATAATTTAATTTTGAAAATACGAGACCAAACCGATCTCATATGAACGATAGTTTAAATAAACGAGCACAACACCGTAAGATTTGCATCTATCCTGAGAAATAGTCATATTTCTTAGTAGTAAGGCTCAATTAAATAGATTAAAGGATTTATGACAACCATTTTAGTCTGTGAAACCATTTATGTTGACCGAGAAGTTCCCCTGTCTAATATAAAAAATTAGACAGGGTTTATCTTTAGCTGGGTTCTAAAGTTTCCTATAAGGGCAAACCCCTATAGTTAATTATATTTTAAATGACCAAAGACACTTAAGAAAACTCTCGATTTTGATATGAAAATATTGTCTTCAAGAATTTCAAAGGGTATGACTTTTTAAAGGCTGGGAATTTTCAAAGTTCGGACAAAGGAGTGTGAAATAGGAAAGGCTCAAGTTTAGAACATTTATTATGGAATCCAAAGAGAGAAAACTAGGGGTTATGACAAATCTTGAAGAGAACATCAGCAACTTTGCAAGCTATCATATGGTTAGACTTCAATTTTGAAGAGATATTATTAATTGTTTCATACCAGCAATTATTATTATTTAGGGCTTACACTTGCATGACACAATCATATAAATAACCTGGAAGATTAGAGAGTTTATGTCATAACAAACGACAACCTCAAAGCCTAAGGAGAGTTAGGGATTAAATTGCAGAACTTGATTATGCAAAGACTTAAAGATAAGGAGACAAAATATGTTGCATAAGTCAAACAACCTCTAAATCTTATGACTTGTTATTTAATTCTAAGGAAGAGATTATTGTTGTAGATCCACTTGCTCTCTAGAAGTTGTTCTTCGGTACATCTTTTTCATGCTACCTATGGAGTTAGCTCCAAGCTCCTCATTAAAGTAGAAATCATAAGGTCTAAAGCTTCAAAAGGTTTTACCATGTATGTTTCAATATTTTGGTTTTGTTCAAGCATTATGTTAGGGGTTAAAGTTGATAAGAGTGACACTGGTTAGGATCTCACATTTCTCTCATTCTGGTACCACTATTTTTTCTTGAATTTACTTAGTTCAGAATTAGTTGTTAAGCTCATTTAAATTTGGGAGATCTCATTAGCAACTGTGGGTTTCCTCATCATAGGGACTCCCGTAAATTTAAGAGGGCGTGTTATGCTTTTGTTATTATTTTGAAAAATGTTGTTTAATTTATAAAATGGTNAATTATCCCAAGAGCGGGTACTCAGACATTCACTTGATGTTTTATTTAAAAGTTATGTAAGTGAATGCCCTTGGAACAATCTTAAGTAATTAAGGATCTTGTACCCACAATTAAAATTGAGCTTATAGTGCTTAGAGCTATTCATTAATTAATCAAATTTTTATTTTTTAAACCTCATTAAATAAGTTTAAATATCAAACCTAGCTCACAACTAAGCCATTAAATCCAAAGTTCACGATAGATTTGTAATAATCAAAATGTTGAATGGAAGTGATTAATTCTTATTGAAAGATCATGCTTATCATCTAATCACTATCTTAATATTATTCAATTGAATTATCCCTCAAGTTATAATAATTCTTAAAATCACCATTTTACCCTTCTCATGGAAAGGTGACAATTTGGTTTCTACTTCTTAACCCATCATGTTTCAAACATCCACAAAAGTTCATTATGATCAAAATTACCCATTTCCCCTTTCACTTAACCTCAAATTTAATTAAGACATCAAAATTCAAAATTACTAACTAATTAAATACAACAAAAATTACTTTGAAATTTTTATGGTTGCCCACTCAAGGGTCAACTAAGATATCAGAGGAGAAATTATGATATTTCTAATTTTTATTTAATTTATATAATTATTTTAGCTCAAAAATAGGATTTTCAATATTAATTTATGTAACTAATTAAAGTAAAGTTTCTATTTATGGGAAAATTATTCAAGGTTCACCTAGGTTAGATGACCATTTGANATCTTTGCATAGAAAATTCATAAAAATAAAATAAAAATACTCTCTTGCTCAGTGAATAGAGGAAAATCATATGAAGTTATTTTCACATTAATTTGATGCATAAATTATTTTTAAAAAATGAATTAGGGTTAGGGGTATTTCAATTCTCCATTCATATTGGATTATCACCTTGACCCCAACTTTTTATATATTGTAGCCTTTATCTAGGTGCACAATTTGAGCATTTTTCTAAAAACATAGGAGATCTCTAGACAGAGATATTAATTTTCTAAATTTTTATGCATTTTCTATTCAATAATTATAGAAAATTGTATGTGGCTTAGAGAATTCTACAAAAATTCATGTAAGTTCCTTATGGCCAGAGTAGTCTTAGGAAATAATTTCATGATTTTTAAGAATCAAAACTTCACCNTTATGTTATTTATTTTAATTATTTTAATTAAAAATTAAGGAAAGTATATTTTTAGTATTTAAAAATATATAAATAAATTGGAAAAATTTGGAAAAATATTTTAAAGGGTCTCAAGTGACCAAGAAATAGTTAGGAGCATTTTGGTGTATTTTCATATTTTTGCAATATTTTTAATTTTTTTTATTTAAAAGTAGTTCAAAAATGAGCTATTTATTTTAAAATAAATTTTATTTTTTCTAGATGCTCCTAATCACAAGAAGCTCAGAAAATGGCTTTTCATAATTTTCCTAATTATAGTTTATTTATTATAATTATTTTAATGAAAAAATCCTATTACTTGAAAAATAAACTTTAATGATCAAATAAATTCAAATGGGTTTAAAATTTTTAGAAAAAGTTAAAATGATCATTATTTATAATGTGGAATCATTTTTGTGAACTTTTGAATTTTATTTCTTTTATTTAAAATTTTATAAGTTTTTATGATTTAATTAATCATAGTAATCTATATAAATATTTAAATTTATGGTATATTTTCCTAGAGTTCTCTGACCACAGGGAACCTACCAAAATAAGTTTTATATTTTTCTGACGTATATTTTAATTTATATAATTATTTTAAATAGAAATAGACAACTAGGCTTGAAAATTAGGGTTTCATGGCAAGAGATGTTCTCTGACTTTGGAAAAAAACAGAGAACACCCCTACTGTCACGAGGAACAAACTCCTAAGAATCCAAGCTATGGTGAGTATTATTTATTTAGTTAAAATTCAAATAAGATAGAGAGTATTTAATTAATTAAAAAAACACATGTCAAATAATTTTTATTTATAATTCATAATATTCTTCTGTGTTTGCTGAGCAAGAGGATATTTTTATTTTATTTTTATGATTTTTCTACACCAAGTTATGAATTTTTAAAATTTTTGTATTTAATTAAATAAAAAATACCTAATTTTTCTACTTATCCACGCGACGCTAACTGGATCCTCGGCAGCTCTAAAACTCCACATGACGTACTCCCATTCGATGCCACCTTCCTTGACTTGCGCTTTTTGAATAGATTTCTCGTCTGACGTTTCCTCCGTCGTTTGATCAATACACACGCGAATGAACGACATCCGTTCATCATCCCCATCTGTTCTAAACTGAGTACCGTCCACACTAAAACCCTAAGATCTAACTTGATAGTCAACCAAATCACATGGGGTTTGTTCCTACAACTTCATATACTCAAAAAGAGCTTATCTATATGGTTACATACGTTTGAAATACACGTTCTCTTCACAATCAATGAAACCAAGGCTCAAATTAGGGATTTTGAAATATACCTTTGCCCAAGAGGTGAGGCCTCAATTGGGTGCTTTTGGAAGCTTCTCTGTAGTCCAACAAACCTCCTTGAAGTTTTACCTTGCTCAGGTATAGGGTCTAGATAGGAGTTTGACCAACTGGTGGTGCGGCCTTGGTCTAAGAGTGGGTTAGAGGGCTAAGAAAAGAAGGGTTTTGATGGGGAACTTCCTCTTTTGGTTTTAGCAAGCTCAAGGATGGTTTAATTTAAGCTTTGGTGGAGTTTAATGGAGTGACAGAAAAAGCTCAGGATTTGGGTGATCAAATTGAGCTTAGACAGTTGGTTTCACCAGCTGGAAATGGTGGGATTGAGCTCTAGAAGGCTGGAAGAAGCTCTGTGAGAAATTTAGAAGGCTCTCCCCAAGCAATTGACAACTCTCTCTCCATGGTCATGAGTGCGATAGTTTAAATAGAGAGGAACATAGGGTTGAATTGGCCAAGCCAGGGTGTGGATAAAGGAGCTTAGGTGGAGGGTTGAACGACACCAGAAACCAATGGGGGAGCCACATTGGATGGGTGTAAATTTTCTTTGTTACATGGGGAGAACTCCTCTATTTTAGGTTTTCTGGCCACTAGGCTGGCCGATCAGGTTAGGGGTGGTGGCTAAACGGCTCAAAGAATAAAGAGGGAGGTTTAATGGTGATTAAGATTGAAGTTTAATCAATTGAGCTCAAGCTTAGGTCATTTGGCCGAAAGTGGGAAGGAATCCACTAGATCATTGGAACCTTAGTCCATCGCACCTCTAGAGTGGGCTAAGACGATCTAGGTTGGTTCTTAGGTGGTAGCTGGGGTGCTCCAAGATGGGTTGAATCAAGTGGTTCCAAGTGGGTTTAGGGTTTAGGTTCAAATTTTGGGGCTTGGCTTCAACTTTGGTTTGGCTTAGGCTATAGCATCGATTAGCATCAATTGGAAGTTAAATTTGGCATAGAATAAGGAATTTTGGAATCACTTGAGTGACAATTGAGAGGCTATAGGGTTTAATTTGGAGGAATTTGAAGTTTGGGGTAAAATTGGGGATTTTGGTTTAAGTTGAATTTGGGCTAGGCTTTAGGATAGTTCAAGGCCAATTGACATTTCAATCTAATCTAGAGGAATGTCAAATAGAATTTAGAATCCAAAATTGGAAAAATTGAATAGGTTAAGGAGTTCAATTTAATGGGATTTTGGCTTATGGTCAAATTGGGGGTTTAAATTGG
Source organism: Phalaenopsis hybrid cultivar (assembly GCA_002079205.1). NCBI lineage: Eukaryota > Viridiplantae > Streptophyta > Magnoliopsida > Asparagales > Orchidaceae > Phalaenopsis > Phalaenopsis hybrid cultivar. The sequence goes on along the minus strand of JXCR01049369.1, from coordinate 303,892 downwards.
GCTTGGAATTTTGATTTGAAATTGAACTCAATTGGGCTTAAATTTGGTTTCAATTGGTCATTGAAATGATGAAATTGAGTTTATATTTGAAATTTAGGAAATTTCAAGTCAATTTGGTGGAAATTGGGGGTGATTTGGAGACTTTTAAACATATAGGGGTAAAATTGGGATTTTGATCAAAATTAGTCAATTTGGTTTTTGGGAGTGTTTGGAATTATTTTGGAATATTTGTGAATTTTTGGGCCATGAGGGGCATTTTGGTAATTTTGGGAAAGTTAGGGGTAATTTGGGAATTTTGGAAATTTTTGGGTATTTTGGGCAATTTGGGTGATTGGAAATGATTTGAGATGACTTTTGGACAAAATTTGACAAATTGGGTAATTTTTGAAAATTTTGGGCTCCAAGGGCAATTTGTTAATTTTGGAAAAGTTTGGAGGCGAAAGGCCAAAATTAGGAATTTGGGTAGAATGGGATCAATTCAAGATGCTAACCATAAAAACTGCCATTATGGTGCCATAAGACCAAGGGAGATCCCATTTTGGATCCTCCATGCGTTGGTGTTAGCCAAACCCTAGCCTAAGGCTAAAGGTATGGGAGACCATCCACATGAGTTTCCAAAAGAGTGGGGGATCAAGCTATGCATGTTGGGTCAAGAGTTTAGGTTTTGAGTGAAAGTGAGGCTTTCAATTGTGTTTGTGCAAGTTCAACCAAGACCACACCACCCAGGGCTAACCTTAAGGCCAAACAATCCTATGGGGACTCTGCTTGAGCTCCCCCATGTTAGCTCCACGTACTAAGTGCTAGATGTTAGAACCAACATGTGGTACTTCAAGGGAACAAAGAGGCATTTAGAATTTCTAATGGGGTTGGGTTCTATCAGTAGTTCTCTAGGGTAGTCAACAAGAAAGTCCTATGGCTAGATCATATGCTTCTACGGAAGAAAGACTAGACCTCAACAAAAAGTGAGGTCAATAGGTATTAATGGATTTGTTTCATAACTCACTCAGATATGTCATATATTTAGGCGAGGAACTTCTCCTAAAAAATTGGACCAATTTTCCTCAAGGAGAAAATTTCCCCCATGATCTTCCTTGTCATAAGCCTTATGGTGGCACTGCTAATCTAGATTGTAGTCTTAAGATGACATTGGTCATGGGATGGAGGATGCCTCCTAGCAAGCCTGGTAGGGATGTGGTCCTCACAACCAGAGGGAAAAAACAAGGGATTCTCAGTCAAGGAATCTGGGATTTTTCTTAAACATAAACCTCAGTAGGTGTAAAGACCTGAATAAGGATTGGGACTCTGCCATTGAGACCATAGCAACATGTTCTGGGACCATTTACCTTTTCCAACCATTTTCGGGCAGGGGGTCATCAAAGGGACCACAGATAGTGGAAGTTGGGACAAAAAGTGGTGTGGAAGTAGTAACCACTAAGCTGTCTTGTAAATCAAGCACCGTAGGCAACAAAAGCCTCGAGAATACAGTACGACAAATTGACAATCTGAAAAAAACAAAAAACAAGCTACAACACATCACCACTAGGCATCAACCTTTTTTTAGTGGGTGCTCCAACATGGGTTACCATTGTAAGAGCTAACTCTTATGCAGGACCTCTTCATCATAAGAGGGTACAAAATGGACACCACAGTGAGTGTAGGGCTAATGAGGGTAATCCATACAGGATGCTCAAAGGACCCAAAGATAATAGTACCTACGAGAGCATTATGGATGTTGGGAGAGAATAAAACATTGTTTAGCACTACTGCGGGTAGCCATGGATTATTTATTACTTTTTTAAATGATAGGGTTTCCCCAAATAAATAAGCAATAACCTGAGGTAGAATGTTGATCATGGATGGACTCGTCCTAATCAACATCTGTGTAAACCACAATAAAGTGAGCGTGTGATGAGTGAACAATCTTGAGCTCAATGTGCCTTTTTAATTAGTAAAGGATTTTATGGACATATGTGAGATGGTGCTTGTAGGGGTCATGCATAAATAGACATACAACACCAAGCATGTGACAAATGTTTGGACACATATGGGCAAGAGAAATGAGCTCACTAATGAGGCATTGGTATTGCATTGTGTTCACTAGAATGACAATAGGAACTTCTAAAAATTTCTTGCTGGAATCTAATTGGATAGTTGCTGGTTTACAAAGAAGCAGATTAGTCTCAATCAGTAAATTTGTACATATTTGCATTAGGAAAGGCAAATGAAATGAGTGGACAGAGATACTTCAATGTTTAAGAAATATCAGAGGGAATCCAAGACTTATCTTAAAAAAGGCTATGAATTTTATCTTGAGAGACTTCATGGCTAGAAAATTGTTATCATTGAGAACGATATCATCGACATAGATGATGATGATGAAAATATGTTAATTGGATGAATGGTAAAAAAATAATGTAGTGTCATTTTAATGCAGGGAGTTTGTGAGCACTATAAATGTTTTTCAACACCACAACACACACGTCAGCAATACTAGAAACATGCAAATCAATCACAATAAAATTAACTTCACAACACACACGTCTTCAATAAAATATTTAAAGACGTCACTCCTAGTGAATTAAGGTGTAAATTCAAATCATTGCTAGGTTGCAAACGAAACTATACGTATCGCTTAAGTAATAAAGGGCTTTAATGGATTCCCAAGTATCAATCCCACAGGGAGGTCAAAATTCTTATGGTAATAACACAAAGACACAATATTCAAAATTTAGAAAACTTAATTAAGAAAGCAGATCAAATTTTGTTTAATGTCGCTAATGAAACTATGTTTACAACACTAATATCTAAACATCAAAGTTAAATTTACTAAAACTAAACTAAGTTTTGTGATAAAGAGTTCAAAAATAAGAAAGTATCTTTCCCCTAACAATGAGGTTATATTCAACAAATTATCAAATCGTAGAAAATTCTATTTTGCCAAATATGAGCAATTATATTATTTATCCTTTTTACAAGCGACAAAGAGCATTAGCTAATCTAGTATTTGGTCCCTAATTTTGTGGTTAGGCTGGGAAGATACTGGCTCTCACTCTAGAGTTCCCATGTTCCTCTCGCCTGAGGGCTAAAATCTTACTTTAGTTTCAAAGCTCCTAGACCAAATTGGGGATTTTAGTCTGTCGCATTTAAATCTCTAATTTTATGCCCATCAATAAATATTTCCTTATTACTTTACACTCAACTACATGGACTACATTCTCATCCATGAATTTGAATGTGATTCTTACTTTGTTGTAGAAAATATAATCCTCTTGGATAGTATGCCTCATAACATAATTTAATGATTCAATTGACGAGATCAAAAAGTAAATGAATTTCAAAGTTTGAATCATCACAATTATGAAATTAAAATATTACACAATAATCTTGATTCTTCACATGACTATATCTCTTTGTAGGGAGGAGGACAAAAAAATACTCAGAATTCATGAGGAAGAAACAACAAAACATGGATTTTATACATAAAAAATAAGTTTAGAAACAAAAGAAATGTAAACTAAAACAACTTAACTCAATCTCCTCCCTAAGCAAATCCCTTAAATTTCCTTTGAATCAGTTTCTCACTTTACAATAACACTCAATTCTCTCTTAGAAATGTAATGAAGAAGAAATCTCTCACTCTTCCTCTCCTCTTACAACACTTAAAGAAGGTCTTCTATAACACTCTCCAAACTCTCACACTCACTTGATAAACACACTAATACACCTAAAATATATAGTATTTTTAGAGACATTTTTATATCTATTTTTTAGATATTGCACTTTAATAGAAGACATTTTTTGTGTTTTTCTTGCAGATACAAGTAAAAAGGGTAAAAATTCTTAAAGGAGTGAAAAAGGATCAAATTTAGAGCAAAAAGGAGAAAAATATGCAAAATAGTTTTGGCGCCTAAGCACCAGATCCAGCGCTTAAGCGCCGGTTAAACAGAGAAGGTCGCGCCTAAGCGCCATAGGCCCTGCGCTTNAAATAAATGCAGATACGAAAGTGTTGTAAAGTAGATAAGTAAAACCGCATCGCATGAAATGTAAATGCGTATCCCGCTATCGCTGCATGGTTACCATCATAAAACATAATATATTTGCAGAAAATTTAAATAAATTATAGAGAAGTAAACGAGAATAGTTGGTGCAAGAAAAAGTTAGAAAATGAGTCGTAAGAAAACACAAGTAAAAGAAAACCCGTAGTCACATATAGAAGATCAGAACTGGGTGTAATACATTGGTAAAGGTGGGGGCTCAAAGCTGGACTGAGTGCTTCCCAACCTTAATTAAGAGCTATCAACCCGATCATCTACGAAGGGCGGTCCTAACCTCGATCCAAGTGATTAACCGTGAAACTTTACAAATTTCATTTTTTTAAGTTTAACTTTCATGCATATAAAATGTACTTTATCATGCACAAAAAATTTTTGCCTAAAGTATTTTGTAGAGTAGTGTAATCCACGAGTTAATTCATTTAATCAAGCTAGGACTACAAACAACCTAAGAGTATCGATGACAATTATCTCGTCAAGAGTTGTCGAATAGTACCATCGGTCCTCTCTTCTTTTGTCAAGGGTCCTCGAGTTAGGATATACTATTCTAAAATCTCAGGTCGTATCCCTCATTTTAGCACACATTAGCATTATTTTCATTGCTTTAGCCACCAATACCACAGACTTAAACAAGCCCGATGATCCATATGTCGCAAAAAAAATATCCTCATTTGCTCATAAGGATTTAAATACCTTAGAGAAGACTTAAATCCTTGAGTATTGGGTGAATTAATATAGGATAAGTAGTGTAGGGTATTTTTTTTTATTTAGGTGAGTTATCGGCTCCCAGGGCATAAATTTGTGAGTCGCTAAAGGTTTTAATGGATGATTTTCTTGAACAAAAGATAATAAGTTCAATTTTCCTTCAAAATATCTAAAAGGTATAAAAGCGCTTGGGGCATAACCCTAGACAACTTTTACAACCTCTTGAATTGTTTTGAGTNAGGATAAGTAGTGTAGGGTATTTTTTTTTATTTAGGTGAGTTATCGGCTCCCAGGGCATAAATTTGTGAGTCCCTAAAGGTTTTAATGGATGATTTTCTTGAAAAAAAGATAATAAGTTCAATTTTCCTTCAAAATATCTAAAAGGTTATAAAAGCGCTTGGGGCATAACCCTAGACAACTTTTACAACCTCTTAAATTGTTTTGAGCTCATTTGAACTTGTTATATTGTTCAGTTAATCATCCAATGTTAAGTTAATTTTCAATGAATTATTACACCCTATGCTCAATGAACTTAACATTTTAATTATCCCAAGAGCGGGTACTCAGACATTCACTTGATGTTTTATTTAAAAGTTATGTAAGTGAATGCCCTTAGAACAATCTTAAGTAATTAAGGATCTTGTACCCACAATTGAAGTTGGGCTTATAGTGTTTAGAGCTATTCATTAATTAATCAAATATTTATTTTCTAAACCTCATTAAATAAGTTTAAATATCAAACCTAGCTCACAACTAAGCCATTAAATCCAATGTTCATGGTAGATTTGTAATAATCAAAATGTTGAATGGAGGTGATTAGTTCTTATTGAAAGATCATGCTTATCATCTAATCACTATCTTAATATCATCATATTGAATTATCCCTCAAGTTATAATAATTCTTAAAATCACCATTTTACCCTTATCATGGAAATGTGACAATTTGGTTTCTACTTCTTAACCCATCATGTTTCAAACATCCACAAAAGTTCATTATGATCAAAATTACCCATTTCCCCTTTGACTTAACCTCAAATTTAATTAAGACATCAAAATTCAAAATTACTAACTAATTAAATACAACTAAAATTACTTTGAAATTTTTATGGTTGCCCACTCAAGGGTCAACTAAGATATCAGAGGAGAATTTATGATATTTCTAATTTTTATTTAATTTATATAATTATTTTAGCTCAAAAATAGGATTTTTAATATTAATTTATGTAACTAATTAAAGTAATGTTTCTGTTTATGGGAAAATTATTCAAGGTTCACCTAGATTAGATGTCAATTTGGACAAAATTTCATAATTTTTCAAATTATATTTTAATTATTTATTTAATTTAGTGATTAATTATATAGAAAATATAATTTAGTTTCAAAAATTACTTTTTATATTTTTATTAAATCTGTCTAACTCCAGAGAACTTAGAGAAACAAACTTTTCATTTTTACAATTTTTATGTCATTTATTATAATTATTTTAATTAAAAATTAAGGAAAGTACATTTTTAGTATTTAAAAATATATAAATAAATTGAAAAAATTGGGAAAAATATTTTAAAGGGACTCAAGTGATCAAGAAATAGTTAGGAGCATTTTAGAGTATTTTCATATTTTTGCAATATTTTTAATTATTTTTAATTTAAAAGTAGTTCAAAAATGAACTATTTATTTTAAAATAAATTTTATTTTTCCTAGAAGCTCCTAATCACAAGAAACTCAGAAAATGGCTTTTCATAATTTTCCTAATTATAGTTTATTTATTATAATTATTTTAATGAAAAAATCCTATTACTTGAAAAATAAACTTTCATGATCAAATAAATTCAAATGGGTTTAAAATTTTTAGAAAAAGTTAAAATGATCATTATTTACAATGTGGAATCATTTTTGTGAAATTTTGAATTTTATTGTTTTTATTTAAAATTTTATAAGTTTTAATGATTTAATTAATCATAGTAATCTACATAAATATTTAAATTTACGGTATATTTTCCTAGAGTTCTCTGACCACAAGGAACCTACCAAAATAAACTTTATATTTTTCTGACATATATTTTAATTTATATAATTATTTTAAATAGAAATGGACAACTAGGCTTGAAAATTAGGTTTCATGGTAAGAGATGTTCTCTGACTTTGGAAAAAAATAGAGAACATCCCTACTGTCATGAGGAACAAACTCCTAAGAATCCAAGCTATGGTGAGTATTATTTATTTAGTTAAAATTCAAATAAGATAGAGAGTATTTAATTAATTAAAAAAAACATATGTCAAATAATTTTTATTTATAATTCATAATATTCTCCTGTGTTTGCTGAGCAAAAGAATATTTTTATTTTATTTTTATGATTTTTCTACACCAAGTTATGAATTTTTAAAATTTTTGTATTTGATTAAATAAAAATACCTGATTTTTCTACTTATCCACGCGATGCTAACTGGATCCTCGGCAGCTCTAAAACTCCACATGACATACTCCCATTCGATGCCACCTTCCTCGACTCGCGCTTTTTGAATAGATTTCTCGTCTGACGCTTCCTCCGTCGTTTGATCAATACACACGCGAATGGACGACATCCGTTCATCATCCCCATCTGTTCTAAACTGAGCACCGTCCACACTAAAACCCTAAGATCTGACTTGATAGTCAACCAAATCACATGGGGTTTGTTCCTACAACTTCATATACTCAAAAAGAGCTTATCTATATGGTTACATACGTTTGAAATACACGTTCTCTTCACAATCAATGAAACCAAGGCTCAAATTAGGGATTTTGAAATATACCTTTGCCCAAGAGGTGAGGCCTCAATTGGGTGCTTTTGGAAGCTTCTCTGTAGTCCAACAAACCTCCTTGAAGTTTTACCTTGCTCAGGTATAGGGTCTAGATAGGAGTTTGACCAACTGGTGGTGCGGCCTTGGTCTAAGAGTGGGTTAGAGGGCTAAAAAAAGAAGGGTTTTGATGGGGAACTTCCTCTTTTGGTTGTAGGAAGCTCAAGGATGGTTTAATTTAAGCTTTGGTGGAGTTTAATGGAGTGACAGAAAAAGCCCAGGATTTGGGTGATCAAATTGAGCTTAGCCAGTGGGTTTCACCGGCTGGAAATGGTGGGATTGAGCTCTAGAAGGCTGGAGCAAGCTCTGTGAGAAATTTAGAAGGCTCTCCCCAAGCAATTGACAACTCTCTCTCCATGGTCATGAGAGCGATAATTTAAATAGAGGGGAACATAGGGTTGAATTGGCCAAGCCAGGGTGTGGAGAAAGGAGCTTAGGTGGAGGGTTGAACGACACTAGAAACCAATGGGGGGAGCCACATTGGATGGGTGTAAATTTTCTTTGTTACATGGGGAGAACTCCTCTATTTTGGGTTTTCTGGCCACTAGGCTGGCCGATCAGGTTAGGGGAGGTGGCTAGATGGCTCAAGGAATAAAGGGGGAGGTTTAATGGTGATTAATATTGAAGTTTAATCAATTGAGCTCAAGCTTAGGTCATTTGGCCGAAAGTGGGAAGGAATCCACTAAATCATTGGAACCTTAGTCCATCGTACCTCTAGAGTGGGCTAAGATGATCTAGGTTGGTTCTTAGGTGGTAGCTGGGGTGCTCCAAGATGGGTTGAATCAAGTGGCTCCAAGTGGGTTTAGGGTTTGGGTTCAAATTTTAGGACTTGGCTTCGACTTTGGTTTGGCTTAGGCTATAGCTTCGATTAGCATCAATTGGAAGTTAAATTTGGCATAGAATATTGATATAAGGAATTTTGGAATCACTTGAGTGAAAATTGAGAGGCTATGGGGTTTAATTTGGAGGAATTTGAAGTTTGGGGTAAAATTGGGGATTTTGGTTTAAGTTGAATTTGGGCTAGGCTTTAGGATAGTTCAAGGCCAATTGACATTTCAATCTAATCTAGGGGAATGTCATAAAGAATTTAGAATCCAAAATTGGAAAAATTGAATAGGTTAAGGAGTTCAATTTAATGGGATTTTGGCTTATGGTCAAATTGGGGGTTTAAATTGGGCTTGGAGTTTTGATTTGAAATTGAACTCAATTGGGCTTAAATTTGGTTTCAATTGGTCATTGAAATGATGAAATTGAGTTTATATTTAAAATTGAGGAAATTTCAAATCAATTTGGTGGAAATTAGGGGTGATTTGGAGACTTTTAGTCATATAGGGGTAAAATTGGGATTTTGATCAAAATTAGTCAATTTGGTTTTTGGGAGTGTTTGGAATTATTTTGGAAGTTTTGGGAATTTTTGGGCCATGAGGGGCATTTTGGTAATTTTGGGAAAGTTAGGGTTAATTTGGGAATTTTGGAAAATTTGGGGTATTTTGGGCAATTTGGGTGATTGGAAGTGATTTGAGATGACTTTTGGACAAAATTTGACAATTTGGGTAATTTTTGAAAATTTTGGACTCCAAGGGCAATTTCGTAATTTTGGAAAAGTTCGGAGGCGAAAGGCCAAAATTAGGAATTTGGGTAGAATGGGATCAATTCAAGATGCTAACCATAAAAATTGCCATTATGGTGCCATGAGACCAAGGGAGATCCCATCTTGGATCCTCCATGTGTTGATCTTAGCCAAACCCTAGCCTAAGGCTGACGGTTTGGGAGACCATCCACATGAGTTTCCAAAAGAGTGGGGCATCAAGCTATGCATGTTGGGTCAAGAGTTTAGGTTTTGAGTGAAAGTGAGGCTTTCAAGTGTGTTTGTGCAAGTTCAACCAAGACCACACCACCCAGGACTAACCTTAAGGCCAAACAATCCTATGGGGACTCTGCTTGAGCTCCCCCATGTTAGCTCCACGTACTAAGTGCTAGATGTTAGAACCAACATGTGGAACTTCAAGGGAACAAAGAGGCATTTAGAATTTCTAATGGGGTTGGGTTCCATCATGTTGATCTCATTTTTGGTTGAGGTCTAGAAATTTCTTTAGTAGCCTAGGTCTAGCCATAGGACTTTCCTACTGACTAGTCTTAGAAAACTAGAAAAGGTACCCTCACCAATAGAAATTCAAAACTCTTCTCTTTACTCAACTTGAAGTTCCACATATTGGTCCTAACCTCTAGCACTTAGTAGGTAAGATCATTATGAGGGAACTCAAGGAGAGTTCCTATAGGGCTACTTGACCTTAGGATTGACCCTGGGTGTTGGTTTGGAGCTAAGGTACACAATACCCTCACAAAACCCTCACAAAACCCTCACAATACCCTCACCATACCCTCACAATACTCTGGCTAAGACCAATATATGGGGACCCAAAATTGAGATTTCATTGGTCCATGACTCATTCAAAATGGTTCTCTACCCAATTGCACTAGAAATGCCCAACTTGGCCTTTTGCCCCTAGGCACCTCCAAATTACCTAACTGCCCTTTGGACCCAAATTTGGCCAAAATTCCCAAATTTTTCCAAAATACCCAAAACTGATCAAAATTTATTCCAAACACTTTGAATACATCCAAATTTGCCAAAACTGACAAAAATTTCCAAAAATGGCCAAATTACCAAAATGCCCCTCCATGGCCTTAAAATCCAAAAATTCCAAAAATTCCCAAAAAATCCCAATAAATCCAAAATATTTCCAATTTCATTTTGTCCAACTACACCATGGTCCAATTTGGTCAATTTGAACATTTTTGACAAAACCCCCAAATTAGCCCCCATATTGGCTAACACCCCAAATCTCAACAATTGAATGCCTTAGACCTCAAATTGGCATCCAATTTTTGTTGAAAATCCTTTGCGAGGTCATTTGTGACCAAACACAATAATCACTTT
>JXCR01049369.1:256939-279483 GCA_002079205.1 Phalaenopsis hybrid cultivar | reverse complement strand
CATAATATAAACCCTATTTAATTCCTTATATTAAATAGGGGAACTTGTCGGCCAATACATTTTTTTGTAGACCAAACGGATGTCATAACTTTCTTTAGTTTATTTGATCGCGGCCAATACATTGGTTTCGCAGACCAAACGGATGTCATAACTTTCTTTAGTTTATTTGACCGAGCCTCACCCTCAACTCTTGTGTTCATCTTTCGGGATAGATACAAGATTTGAGGTAAAGCGCTCTTTCATCTGAACTATGAAAATTATGGAGTCAGTTTGACTTCATCTTTTTCAAAACTAAAATTTTTTTGAAAATTATGGGGTCAGTTTGACTTCATCTTTTTCAAAACTAAATTTTTTTTTAAAAAAAACATAGAAAATTATGGGGTCAGTTTGACTTCATCTTTTTCAAAAATAAAAATTTTTAAAGTCATTTAAACTATGAAAATTATGGGGTCAGTTTGACTTCATCTTTTTCAAAACTAAAATTTTTTTGAAAATTATGGGGTCAGTTTGACTTCATCTTTTTCAAAACTAAATTTTTTTTTAAAAAAAACATACTTCAAAATTATGGGGTCAGTTTGACTTCATCTTTTTCAAAACTAAAATTTTTAAAACGTCCTTCAAATTATGGGGTCAGTTTGACTTCATCTTTTTCAAAACTAAAATTTTTTAAAAACGTCCTTCTGAAGCGGGCAACGTGATTTCAATTCCGATGATCGACAGTTTCTTACGGGCAAACCCCACACCAAAAATAGTACCGACACATCAGTAGTTCTCTAGGGTAGTCAACAATAAAGTCCTATGGCTAGATCATATGCTTCTAATGAAGAAAGACTAGACCTCAACAAAAAGTGAGGTCAATAGGTATTAATGGAGTTGTTTCATAACTCACTCAGATGTGTCATATATTTAGGTGAGGAACTTCTCCTAAAAAATTGGACCAATTTTCCTCAAGGAGAAAATTTCCCCCATGATCTTCCTTGTCATAAGCCTTATGGTGGCACTGCTAATCTAGATTGTAGTCTTAAGATGACATTAGTCATGGGATGGAGGATGCCTCCTAGCAAGCCTGGTAGGGATGTGGTCCTCATAACTAGAGGGAAAAAAGAAGGGATTCTCAGTCAAGGAATCTGGGATTTCGCTTAAACATAAACCTCAGTAGGTGTAAAGACCTGAACAGGAATGGGACTCTGCCATTGAGACCATAGCAACATGTTCTGGGACCATTGGCCTTTTCCAACCATTTTCGGGCAGGGGGTCATCAGAGGGACCATAGATAGTGGAAGTTGGGACAAAAAGTGGTGTGGAAGTAGTAACCACTAAACTATCTTGTAAATCAAGCACCGTAGGCAACAAAAGCCTCGAGAATACAGTACGACAAATTGACAATCTGAAAAAAACAAAAAACAAGCTACAACACATCACCACTAGGCATCAAACTTTTTTTAGTGGGTGCTCCAACATGGGTTACCATGGTAAGAGCTAACTCTTATGCAGGACCTCTTCATCATAGGAGGGTACAAAATGGACACCACAGTGAGTGTAGGGTTAATGAGGGTAATCCATACAGGATGCTCAAAGGACCCAAAGATAATAGTACCTTACGAGAGCATTATAGATGTTGGGAGAGAATAAAACATTATTTAGCAATGCTGCAGGTAGCCATGGATTATTTATTACATTTTTAAATGATAGGGTTTCCCCAAACAAATAAGCAATAACCTGAGGTAGAATGTCGATCATGGATGGACTCGTCCCAATCAACATCTGTGTAAACCACAATAAAGTGAGAGTTTGATGAGTGAACAACCTTGAGCTCAATGTGCCTTTTTAATTAGTAAAGGATTTGATGGACAGATGTGAGATGGTGCTTGTAGGGGTCATGCATAAATAGACATACAACACCAACCATGTGACAAATGTTCGGACACATATGGACAAGATAAATGAGCTCACTAATGAGGCATTGGTATTGCATTGTGTTCACCAGAATGACAATAGGAACTTCTAAAAATTTCTCACTGGAATCTAGTTGGATAGTTGCTGGTTTACAAAGAAGTAGATTAGTCTCAATCAGTAAATTTGTACATATTTGCATTAGGAAAGGCAAATGAAATGAGTGGACAGAGATACTTCAAAGCTTAAGAAATATCAGAGGGAATCCAAGACTTATCTCAAAAAAGGCTATGAATTTTATCTTGAGAGACGTCATGGCTAGAAAATTGTTATCATTGAGAACGATGTCATCGACATAGATGATGATGATGAAAATATGTTAATTGGATGAATGGTAAAAAAAAAATGTAGTGTCATATTAATGCAGGGAATTTGTGAGCACTATAAATGTTTTTCAACACCACAACACACACGTCAGCTATACTAGAAACATGCAAATCAATCACAATAAAATTAACTTCAGTATAATCATTTTTCTTTTTTAAAATATTTAAAGACGTCACTCCTAGTGAATTAAGGTGTAAATTCAAATCACTGCTAGGTTGCAAACGAAACTGTACGTATCGCTTAAGTAATAAAGGGCTTTAATGGATTCCCAAGTATCAATCCCACAGGGAGGTCGAAATTCTTATGGTAATAACACAAAGACACAATATTCAAAATTTAGTAAACTTAATTAAGAAAGCAGATCAAATTTTGTTTAATGTTGCTAATGAAACTATGTTTACAACACTAATATCTAAACATCAAAGTTAAATTTATTAAAACTAAACTAAGTATTGTGATAAAGAGTTCAAAAAAAAGAAAGTATCTTTCCCCTAACAATGAGGTTATATTCAGTAAATTATCAAATTGTAGAAAATTCTATTTTGCCAAATATGAGCAATTATATTATTTATCCTTTTTACAAGCGACAAAGAGCATTGGCTAATCTAGTATTTGGTCCCAAATTTTGCGGTTAGGCTGGGAAGATACTGGCTCTCACTCTATAGTTCCCATGTTCACCTTGCCTGAGGGCTAAAATATTGCTTTAGTTTCAAAGCTCTTAGACCAAATTGGGGATTTTAGTCTGTCACCTTTAAATCTCTAATTTTATGTCCATCAATAAATATTTCCTTATTACTTTACACTCAACTACATGGACTACATTCTCATCCATGAAATTGAATGTAATTCTTACTTTGTTGTAAAAAATATAATCCTCTTGGATAGTATGCCTCACAACATAATTTAATGATTCAATTAACGAGATCAAAAAGTAAATGAAGTTCAAAGTTTGAATCATCACAATTATGAAATTAAAATATTACACAATAATCTTGATTCTTCACATGACTATATGTCTTTGTAGGGAGGAGGATAAAAAAATACTCAGAATTCATGAGGAAGAAACAACAAAACATCGATTTTATACATAAAAAATAAGTTTAGAAACAAAAGAAATGTAAAGTAAAACAACTTAACTCGATCTCCTCCCTAAGCAAATCCCTTAAATTTCCTTTGAATCAGTTTATCACTTTATAATAACACTCAATTCTCTCTTAGAAATGTAATGAAGAAGAAATCTCTCACTCATCCTCTCCTCTTACAACACTTAAAGAAGGTCTTCTATAACACTCTCCAAACTCTCACACTCACTTGATACACACACTAATACACCTAAAATATATAGTATTTTTAGAGACATTTTTATATCTATTTTTGAGATATTGCGCTTTAATGGAAGACATTTTTGTGTTTTTCTTGCAGATACAGATAAAAAGGTTAAAAATGCTTAAAGGTGTGAAAAAGGATCAAATTTAGAGCAAAAAGGTGAAAAATATGCAAAAGAGTTTTGGCGCCTAAGCGCCAGATCCAGCGATTAAGTGCCGGTTAAACAGAGAAGGTCGCACCTAAGCGCCATAGGTCCTGCGCTTAAGCGCCAGTGGCAATTATTAGATGAGTAAATTTAGTTTCTATAAATTTTGAAGAGGTTTTTGAGGCACCCATTGGCTTAAAAGGTGGTTATAACCACCATGGACGAAAATTATCACTAAAGGATGCATCTCTTGGGGAGATACATTGAAATCTAGACATATTTTGAAGAGAAACCAAGGCACCTTTTGGAAAATTATAAAAGAAAGAAGAGAGGACTTAGAAAAGAGTCCTAAAAAGGTCCAAAAAGGTGTTGGGGGTCCTGAAAGTATTGGAAAGTTTTGAAAGTTCTCATTTGGGGAGTTAGTTTGAAGAGATTTTCAGGCACCACTTTTATTTTTATTTTATTCTTTTTGTTATTTTATTTTGAGTGGTTGTAAAGAGAAGAGAATCAAAGGAACGTCAAGAGTTTGGTGGAGGACTTGAGATAAGTTTTTATCTTTTTGTTTCGATACTACTTTTGGTTTTAATTGAGACTTGTTCTTGGTTTGACAATGATTTTTTATTTTAAACTAAATTGTGGTTTTTTTTCTCCATGAATTCTGAGTAATTTTCTTTATCTTTCTTTTTAAACTGATAAGTAATTAAGTTTTGGACGGAAGTTGTGAAAAGTATTGATCTTCAATGATGGAAGAAGTTGTGATGATTTAAATCCATGCACTTCATTTACTTCTTGATTTGGCCAATCCAAATGTTAAAATTTGTTGTGAGAACATGTAAGAGCCGGGTTGGTATTATCTTAGTCAACAATTGGAAAGAAACACATGAGGTTGTATGAATGAGAATGTAGTTAATATGATTGAGTGCAAATAAATAAGGAAATATTCATTGAAGGGCGTAGAGTTAGAGGACTTTAAAGTGACAGGTTAAAGTCTCCAACTTGGTTTATTGATGTTAGCCCTCAGGTGGAGGGAATCGAGGGAACTCTAGAGTGAGAGCTAGTATCTTCCCTATCTAGCCTGTTAGCCCCCAGGTGGAGGGAATCAAGGGAACTCTAGAGTGAGAGCTAGTATCTTCCCTGCTAGCCCCCAAGTGGAGGGAATCAAGGGAACTCTAGAGTGAGAGCTAGTATCTTCCCTGCCTAGCCAGTCTTCAGAACTATTTAAACTATAAATTAGCCAATGATATTTATAGCATCTCTAGTAAGGGTAAAGAATATTATTGCTCCTTTTTGACACAACACAATTTGTATACTTCCGCAATATAATTTCTATACTTATTACTGATTCATAACAAGAAAGATTTTTTCATATTTAGTGCTTTTCTTCTACAAAAACTTTAGTTATCTTTTTAAATTGTTATTGTTATATCAAAATTTTGAAAATACTAAAAATATTTAAATTTTCATTACTGCAAAAATCATCTTTAGTTTTGATAATTATCTTTTTTAAAAAATAGAAAGTTTTCTGTTCAATAGTGCATATTGCGTATTCTCTCTATGGGTTCGATATTCAGGTCTTAATAAAAAATTCCTCTATTACTTGATAACGATACGTATACTTGCATAGTATCCCAATATATATAAATTAAAAGTTAAAATTCTTATTTTTTTNAGGAAATATTCATTGAAGGGTGTAGAGTTAGAGGACTTTAAAGTGACAGGTTAAAGTCCCCAACTTGGTTTACTGTTTAGGTTATGATATGAGATGTTAGCCCCCAGGTGGAGGGAATCGAGGGAACTCTAGAGTGAGAGCTAGTATCTTCACCGGATGTTAGCCCTCAGGTGGAGGGAATCGAGGGAACTCTAGAGTGAGAGCTAGTATCTTCCCTATCTAGCCTGTTAGCCCCCAGGTGGAGGGAATCAAGGGAACTCTAGAGTGAGAGCTAGTATCTTCCCTGCTAGCCCCCAAGTGGAGGGAATCAGGAACTCTAGAGTGAGAGCTAGTATCTTCCCTGCCTAGCCAGTCTTCAGAACTATTCAAACTATAAATTAGCTAATGCTATTTATAGCATCTCTAGTAAGGGTAAAGAATATTATTGCTCCTCCTTGACACAACACAATTTGTATACTTCCACAATATAATTCCTATACTTATTACTGATTCATAACAAGAAAGATTTTTTCATATTTAGTGCTTTTCTTCTACAAAAACTTTAGTTATCTTTTTAAATTGTTATTTTTATATCAAAATTTTGAAAATACCAAAAATATTTAAATTTTCATTACTACAAAAATCATTTTTAGTTTAGATAATTAACTTTTTTAAAAAATAGAAAATTTTCTGTTCAATAGTGCATATTGCGTATTCTCCCTGTGGGTTCGATATTCAGGTCTTAATAAAAAATTCCTCTATTACTTGATAACGATACATATACTTGCGTAGTATCCCAATATATATAAATTAAAAGTTAAAATTCTTATTTTTTTTCAGGATCAAGTTTTTGATTTTGTTGCAAAGTAAGAAAATATAAGTGAAATATTATCTGAATTATTGTTGTATTGTGCATATTAGCAGTATCCAGGGATCAAGCTTTTGGCNATATAAGTGAAATATAATCTGAATTATTGTTGTATTGTGCATATTAGCAGTATCCAGGGATCAAGTTTTTGGCGCTGTTGCCTTGGAGAAATTGATTTTAAAAGCAAATTTCTATTTTTAGAAAGTCTTATTTAAAATTTGAGTTATCTTATCTTATCTTCTTTTATTTCATTTATTTTATTTTATTTTATTATATGTCAGTGTATGTGTAGTTCATATTCTAAAAGACTAGTGCCCTACGATTCTGAATTAGAAATAACTATTAGAAAAACCAAAAAAAGTTATAAATTTTGAAAAATCCTAAAGAATTACAGAAATAGTAGACCAAAATAATCAACNTATCTTATCTTATCTTCTTTTATTTCATTTATTTTATTTTATTTTATTATATGTCAGTGTATGTGTAGTTCAGGTTCTGAAAGACTAGTGCCCTTTGATTCTGAATTAGAAAGAACTATTAGAAAAACAAAAAAAAATTATAAATTTTGAAAAATCCAAAAAAATTACAGAAATAGTAGACCAAAATAATCAACATGCTGAAATTCATCAAGAGTTTAGACCCTTAAGAGATTATGTCAACCCTACTGTAGATGAAGTTCATTAAAGTATTCAAAAACCTACTGTAGTGGCTAATTTATTTGAGCTTAAACCTGCTATTATCCAAATGATATCAAATAATCTTTTTGGTGGATAACCAACTGAAGATCTAAATTTACATCTTGCTAATTTTCTAGAAATGTGCACTAAATACGATGGTGTATCAAATGATGCCATAAGACTTAGGTTATTTTCTTTATCATTAAGGGATAAAGCTAAGATGTGGTTGAATTCGTTAGTACCTGGATCTATCAGAACTTAGGAAGATTTAGNGAGTTTAGACCTTTAAGAGATTATGTCAACCCTACTGTAGATGAACTTCATTGTAGTATTCAAAAGCCTACTGTAGTGGCTAATTTATTTTAGCTTAAACCTGCTATTATCCAAATGATATCAAATAATCTTTTTGGGGGAGAACCAACTGAAGATTCAAATTTACATCTTGCTAATTTTCTAGAATTGTGCGCTAAATACAATGGTGTATCAGATGATGCCATAAGACTTGGGTTATTTTCTTTCTCGCTGAGGGATAAAGCTAAAATGTGGTTGAATTTGTTAGCACTTGGATCTATCAGAACTTAGGGAGATTTAGCACAAAAATTTCTTGCTAAATATTTTTCACCATAAAAAACTGCAAAGCTTAGAAATAATATTACAGCTTTTAATTAGTTTGCAGGAGAATTTATTTATGAAGCATGAGAAAGATTTAAAAAACTTTTAAGAAGTGTCCAAACTCCATGCTATACCAGATTGGTTAATAATTCAAACTTTTTATAATGGATTAGTTGGATCTCTTAACTCAATTATCGATGCCACTGCTTGTGGTTCATTGATGTTAAAACCATTTCAAGAGGCTTATGCTTTAATTGAAGAAATGACTACCAATAATTTTCAATGGCCTTCTGAGAGGGAAAATCCTAACAAAGTAGCCAATATTCATGAAACTGATGCATTTACTATGTTATCAAATCAAGTTGCTGCAAGGAAATTTGACCAATTTGGATGAATTTTTCTTAACCAATTTCAATGATTGAAGAGAATTCATTAGGCCAAATGTTAGATTCTAAAGCATCATTAGAGACTTTAAATGCATAAATAATAAGCAGAATAACCCATATTCAAATTATTATAACCCAGGTTGGAAGAACCATCTCAATTTCAACTGGAATAACAATTCGGGTGGTAATAATCAACAATGGGCGAACAACCAAGGAAACACATTGGGCAACTAGAACAACCAAGGGAATAATAATTATAGATCTAATTATCCTCCAAGTTTCAACAGTAATACACAGTTTAAGGAGAGGAAGTTGTCTATAGAAGAAGTGGTGTTACAAATGGAAAATCAACTACAAAGTCAAGCATCTACAATTAGAAATATTGAAAATCAACTTGGGCAAATAGCAAATTCATTAAGTTATAGATCCCAAGGAACATTTCCTAGTAATACTGAATAAAATCCAAAAGAGCATAATAAAGAACAAGTAAAAGCCGTTCAACTTGTAAGCGGAAGAGAGTTGGAAAGTCGGGTTTAAAAAGAAATTAAAGTAGAGAGAGAAGAAACTGAAGAATCAAAAGAGGACACTCCAAGAGATTCTGAGAGACTTATTTCTCCACAAAAAAATTGATTTGGAAAAATCACCACCTCCATTTCCTTAGAGACTTCGTCAGCAAATGTTGGATAAATAATTTTCAAAATTTTTGGAAATATTTATGAAGCTTACAATTAATATTCCATTTGTTGAAGCCTTAGAACAAATGTCGTGCTATGTAAAGTTTATAAAGGATATTCTCAATAGGAAAAGAAGGTTTGAAGATAATGAGACTGTTGCACTTAGTGAGGAGTGCAGTGCGATAATTCAAAAGAAGCTTCCTGAAAAGCTGAAAGATCCTGGTAGCTTTACAATTCCATGTGCAATAGGAGATAGATTTTATGGGAAAACTTTATCTGATTTAGGTGCAGGCATTAACCTTATGTCATTATCAATATTTAAAAGATTGGGATTATGAGAAATCACCCCTAATGTTGTAACTCTACCGTTAGCAGATCGTTCAATAACATACACTAAAGGAGCTATAGAAGATGTCCTAATGAAAGTGGATCAATTTATCTTTCCTATTGATTTCATTGTGTTAGATATGGAGGAAGATAAAAAATACCTATCTTTTTGTGGAGACTTTTCCTAGCCATAGGAAGAGCAAAGATAGATGTGCAGAAAGGGGAATTAACAATGCACGTCAATGATCAAACTGTTACTTTTAACATTTTAAAATCAATGAAATACCCTACAAAAGGTAAAAATAATGAATGCTATAGGATGGATGTTATAAGATATCTAAGTGAATGTCATTTTAGAACGAATTATGAAGAAAAATCTGAAGAAAAAGATCTGGAACATGAGCAAGAAGAGGAATTAAATCAATGTGAAGATCTTTTTAAGGAAAATTCAAAATATGTTTGAGAAAGTTTTGAAGTTTTGGACACGATAGACAAAGATATATCATTTTGTCCACCTATGGAAAAACCTCTAGAACTAGAGTTGGAGTTACTTCCTGATCATTTAAAATATGACTTTTTAGGAGATTCCTCTAGTTTAATAGTTATAATTTTCTCAAAATTAATGATGAAAGAAGAAGAAAGGTTGATGAAAATTTTGAAAAATTTTCATCAACCTTTCTTCTTCTTTTAAGAAAGCCTTTGGATGGACAATTGATGATATTAAAGAAATCAGTCCTTCAATTTGTATGCATAGAATTCATACGGAAGAGAACTGCAAACCCAGGGCTGATCTGCAAAGATGAGTGAATCCTGTTATGAAAGAAGTTGTAAAGAAAGAAAAATAAAGTGGTTAGATGCTGGAATTATCTACCCTATTTCAGATAGTGCATGGGTTAGTCCAATTTTTTGCGTTCTTAAGAAAGGAGGAGTAACTATAACTGGAAATGAAAAAAAATGAGTTAATACCTACTATACAAGTTACAGGGTGGTGAATATGAATTGATTATAAAAAAATAAATCTTGCACGAGGAAAGATCATTTTCCATTACCCTTTTAGATCAAATGCTGGATAAACTTTTGCTTTCTAGATGGATATACAAGTTATCACCAAATTCAAATATCTCCTGAGGATCAGGAGAAAACAACATTTTCAAGTTCTTATAGTACTTTTACTTTTAGAAGAATGCCCTTTGGTTTATGTAATGCCCCTGCTACATTTCAAAGATGTATGATGGCAATTTTTTTTTATTTAATTTAAAAAGGGATTGAAGTATTCATGGATGACTTTTCAGTATTTGGAACTTCATTTGACTCATGTTTAGAACATTTATCCAAGTTCTTAAGCGTTGTAAAGAGACAAATTTAGTCCTTAACTCGAAAAAATGCCAATTTATGGTAGCAGGAGGAGTTGTATTAGGACATTAAATATTATAAAATGGTATAGAAGTAGATGGTGCTAAAATTTAAGTGATCGCAAATTTGCCTTATCCAACAAATGTAAGTGAAATTAGGAATTTTTTAGAACATGCTGGATTCTACAGACGATATATTAAAAACTTTACAAAGATTGCTTAGCCTTTATGTCATTTATTGGAGAAAGATGTGCAATTTTTAATTTTGATAAGGAATGCCTAAAAGCTAATTATGTCCAAAAATGTCATAATTATGATTTTGGGGGACATTTTGGTGTTGATAAAACAACGGAAATTATCCAAAAATGTCATAATTCTGATTTTGGGGGACATTTTGGTGTTGATAAAACAACATACAAAATTTTAAATTTGGATTTTATGGCCTACAAAATTTTTAGAGATGTTAATGCTTATATCAAAACTTGTGATAGATGTCAAAGAGTAGGCAATACTTTTAGAGATGTTAAATGCTTATATCAAAACTTGTGATAGATGTCAAAGAGTAGGAAATATTTCTAGAAGAAATGAGATGCCCCTTAATTATATGCTAGAAGTTGAAATATTTAATATTTATTTCTAGAAGAAATGAGATGCCCCTCAATTATATGCTAGAAGTTGAAATATTTGATGTTGGAGATTAGATTTCATGGGACCATTTATACCATCTTTCGGAAATTTATATATTCTGTTAGCAGTGAATTAGGTATCCAAATGGATAGAAGCTGTTGCTTTACCTTGATTTGATGCTCAAAGTGTTGCAAAATTTTTGAAAATGAACATATTTTATAGATTTGGGATGCTGAGAGTTATCATTACTGATGGGGGAAGTCATTTCAAAAATGTCATAATAGAAAAGTTATTAAAGAAATATCATATAAATCATAGGATTGCTACTGCTTATCATCCTCAGACAAGTGGTTTGACTGAATTATCCAATCGAGAAATTAAAATAATTATGAAAAAATTTGTGAATCCAATAAAAATGGATAGGTCAGTCAAACTTGACTATGCTTTGTGGGCTTATAGGACTGCACACATAACTCCTATAGGAATGTCCCCATATAGGCTAATATTTGAAAAAGCTTGTCATTTACCAGTTGAACTTGAGCATAAGGCATATTCAACAATTAAAGAGTTAAATTATAATTTAAAAGATGCTGGTGAGAAAAAATTATTACAATTAAATGAGCTTGAAGAGATAAGAATGAATCTTATGGAAGTGCCAAAATTTATAAAGAAAAGACGAATATGTGGCATGATCGAAGGATTCTTACTAAAAATTTTCAGCCAGGGCAACCGGTTTTGCTATATAATTCAAGGTTAAGATTATTTCCAGGCAAACTGAAGTCCAGGTGGATGGGCTCATTATGATTAAAGTTCATCCTTATCGAGCTGTGGATATTAAAGATCCTAAGTCAGAGAAAATATTTAAAGTTAATGGACATAGACTGAACCCTTATTTTTAGGGGATCAACATAACTTTAATGATGGAATGATGTTGGGTTAACTAGAGTAAGCACTGGTTATATTAGGCTGACGACGTAAAATCAAGCGCTTTGTGGGAGACAACCCATAATTATCAGTGTATTTTTATTTTGATTGTTGTTTTATGTGTGATTAAGAAAATTTAGGATTGTATTTTTGAGACTATTATATGTTAGTATTGATTTTAAGGCTTTATTTAGTGATCTAGACATGTTAAAATGAGAATTTGGACCTTAAGTTGACTAGTGCAAAAAATGTGCACTAGCGCTTAAGCGCCAAATCCAGTGCTTAAGCGCATCAGTTTAAAAACATGTGCAAAATTACTGGTCTAAAAGAAAAAACCATCTAGAAGTTTGTAAAAATGTGTCAAGGCAGTTTCTAAATGTGACTAGGAGTTATTGGAAGGATTTATGCCTATAAATAGAAAAGTTTAGTGAAGGAATTTCACCCTAGATCATTTCTAGCCCTAAAGTCTAAGAGAGAGATTGATTTTACGATGATGTCTTCATGGGAGATGGATTTGAAGAAGAAGGAGGAGACCATGAGGAAGATTTCATTAGTCAAAGTGCACAAGAGATGTATAACGGTTTCTTAGCCGTTAGTATTGAAGGGATATCAGATAAGATAACAAAATTGAAAATACCATGTCTGTACTAGAGACTAAGGTATTAGAGATTCATGCACATCTTGAGCATATTGGATGGAAATTGAAAATGCAATTTAGCCACACTAGTTGTATAGAGCAAGCAGATAAGGAGATGTTTCTTAAGCAAAAGTGGATTGAAGAAGATTGCACTAGAGGACGTCACCGCCGTCTNAAGTACTTGCTATACCACATGTCAATACTCTATGGTGCCATTTTTACTGCCCATTATAAGCTTTAACCATGAGCCAACCCTTGGTTAACCACTTTAACCCAAGCTAAAGCCTAAAACCATGAGCCCCCACATGGCCAATACCCAAATTCATGCCAATAAGCCACCTCAGCCCAAATTGAGCTGAGATTGCTTAACACCTAAGCAGTGGGCTAACCCCTCAATTGGCTAGCCAAGCTTCCCCTTGGCCAATTTCTATAAAATGCCCCCCCACGGCCATGAATAGGTGGGTAAGAAAAAATTTCACCAAGGCCTCCCAAACTCCTCAGAGAGCTTCTATAAGAGTCCCTTAGCACATTACAATCCTTTTCCCTCTCACAATTCCACCACAGAAATCCAATTTTGAGTTTGAATTCCTGCCTGAAACCAGGACAAAGTTCAATCTGAACCTACACAGCACTAAACTTNCAATCCATTTCCCTCTCCCAATTCCACCACAGAAATCCAATTTTGAGTTTGAATTCCTGCCAGAAACTAGGACAAACTTCAATCTGAACCTACACAACACCAAACTTCAAAAAAATTGGCTCCACAACAGTGAAGGAAGCCAAACCCCCATCAATTCCCCCTCTGAAATAGCCTCTACCATAGCGCTCAACCAACACTCAAAATCGGTTGTGGTCGAAATCGTACATAGGCCTTACACCAGAGCCAGAGACTTCATCCCTAAGCTCTTTGGGACCCATCAAAGGTGTAGAGAATCTCTGATTGAGGCCAAACCTCTCAGAGCAAAGGTATAACCTCACTCACTCTCCCGAGCCTTCGCGAGCTCTACATTTATGATGGCTTGATTTCATAGTATGCTTACCATATAGATATGTTCGTCTCTTCAAGACAAACAATTTTACGAAAAACATCATCAAAATCCATTAAGAAACGAGAGAGATATTAAGGTTTTAAGTTGGACGGCTCTCGGTTAAGGCCATCGGGGACGATGAACGGATGCGTTTTAAGTTGGACGGCTCTCGGTTAAGGCCATCGGGGACGATGAACGGATGTCGTCCATTCTCACGTGTATTGAATGGATGGCGGAGATCAAGCCGGATGATCCTCTGAAACGATATGGCGAGCCTCGTGGCAGCAGACTCAGAAGGTGGCATCAAATAGAAGTGCGCCGCGTGGCTGTTCGACGGATTTGATGATTCCAGTCAGCCCGTGGTTTTGAATAAATAAATAGGGGTATTTAATAAATTCAAAAAATAGCCCCTAAACTTCAAAAATCCATATTTTTGCATAAACAATTCATAAAAATAAAATAAAAATACCCTCTTGCTTAGTGAACAGAGGAGAATCATATGAAATTATTTCTTTAATTTGATGCATAAATTATTTTTTAAAAATAAATTAGGGTTAGGGGTTTTTCAATTCTCCGTTCATTTGATGCATGAATTATTTTTAAAAAATAAATTAGGGTTAGGGATTTTTCAATTCTCCATTTTGATGCATGAATTATTTTTAAAAAATAAATTAGGGTTAGGGGTTTTTCAATTCTCCATTCATGTGCATAAATTATTTTTAAAAAATATAGGGTTAGGGGTTTTTCAATTCTCCATTCATATTAGATTATCACCTTGACCCCAAATTTTTTTATATTGTAGCCCCTATCTTGGTGCACAATTTGAGTATTTTTCTAAAGACATAGGAGATTTTTAGACAGAGATATTAATTTCCTAAGTCTTTATGCATTTTCTATTCAAATAATTATAGAAAATTATATGTGGCTTAGAAAATTCTACAAAAATTCATGTAAGTTCCCTATGGCCAGAGTAGTCTTAAAAAATAATTTCATGATTTTTAAGAAATAAAACATCACTATTTTGAGCAAACCTTAATTTGCATAAAACATTTAATTTGAAGCACACAGAGATTAAAATCACTTGATTTTATTCTCCATTATGGCCCATGAGTCAAAAAACTTACCATATAAGTTTCAAGTCATTTGGAGATTNTCCTTCCGAAGCGGGCAACGGGATTTCAATTCCAATGACCGACAGCTTCTTACGGGCAAACCCCACACCAAAGATTGTGCCGACAGCTTCTGACGACTCCACTGGGGACGGGATTTCAATTATGATGACCGACAGCTTCCTACGGGCAAACCCCACACCAAAAATAGTGCGGGATTTCAATTCCGATGACCGACAGCTTCTTACGGGCAAACCCCACACCAAAATTAGTGTCAACAGCTTCTGGCGACTCCGCTGGGGAATATCATTTAAATCAAGAAAAAATATCTTCATACATCGGTAATGCATTCATGTCCCTCATGAATCAACACCTTTCTTCCGTTGGCATACTTTACCCATTTCTATCTTGGGAAAGTACGGTCAACTCTTTTGAAGGCATACTTTACCCATTTCTGTCTTGGGAAAGTACGTCAACTCTTTTGAACTTCAGGATCATATGTTCAACCATCTTTGAACAAAGTGATTCAGAAGACCATTAAGAACATTCTGATCTTTATATGGGGTCGGACCCCCCAATAAGTGTGTCAGTGGACTAGTTCCACCCGGACATTATGTAAAGTAGGTCCCGCGCTGGGTCCTAAACTTTGCATTTTCTTTCTTCCCTTTGGGTTGAATTTTCCTTTTCTATAGCTCCCACGCTGGGTCCTAAACTCCTAAACTTTGCATTTCCTTCCCCCTCGGGGTTTGATTTGCTTTTCTGTAGGTCCCGCACTGGGTCCTAAATTCCTAAACTTTGCATTTCTGTCTCCCATCGGGGGATGGTTTTGCTTTTCTAGGTCCCGCAATGGATCCTAAACTCCTAAACTTTGCGTTTTTATCTCCCTTCGGGGGATGGTTTTGCTTTTCTAGGTCCCGCAATGGGTCCTAAACTCCTAAACTTTGCATTTTTGTCTCCCTTAGTGGGATGGTTTTGCTTTTCTATAGGTCTCCCGCTGGGTCCTAAAACTCCTAAATTTTGCATTTCCTTCTCCCTCAGGGTTTGATTTGCTTTTCTTTAAGTCCCGCACTGGGTCCTAAACTCAAAAACTTCACATTTTTTTCATATCCTTCAGGTCTGGTTTTNTCGGGTGGTAATAATCAACAATGGGCGAACAACCAAGGAAACACATTGGGCAACTAGAACAACCAAGGGAATAATAATTATAGATCTAATTATCCTCCAAGTTTCAACAGTAATACACAGTTTAAGGAGAGGAAGTTGTCTATAGAAGAAGTGGTGTTACAAATGGAAAATCAACTACAAAGTCAAGCATCTACAATTAGAAATATTGAAAATCAACTTGGGCAAATAGCAAATTCATTAAGTTATAGATCCCAAGGAACATTTCCTAGTAATACTGAATAAAATCCAAAAGAGCATAATAAAGAACAAGTAAAAGCCGTTCAACTTGTAAGCGGAAGAGAGTTGGAAAGTCGGGTTTAAAAAGAAATTAAAGTAGAGAGAGAAGAAACTGAAGAATCAAAAGAGGACACTCCAAGAGATTCTGAGAGACTTATTTCTCCACAAAAAAATTGATTTGGAAAAATCACCACCTCCATTTCCTTAGAGACTTCGTCAGCAAATGTTGGATAAATAATTTTCAAAATTTTTGGAAATATTTATGAAGCTTACAATTAATATTCCATTTGTTGAAGCCTTAGAACAAATGTCGTGCTATGTAAAGTTTATAAAGGATATTCTCAATAGGAAAAGAAGGTTTGAAGATAATGAGACTGTTGCACTTAGTGAGGAGTGCAGTGCGATAATTCAAAAGAAGCTTCCTGAAAAGCTGAAAGATCCTGGTAGCTTTACAATTCCATGTGCAATAGGAGATAGATTTTATGGGAAAACTTTATCTGATTTAGGTGCAGGCATTAACCTTATGTCATTATCAATATTTAAAAGATTGGGATTATGAGAAATCACCCCTAATGTTGTAACTCTACCGTTAGCAGATCGTTCAATAACATACACTAAAGGAGCTATAGAAGATGTCCTAATGAAAGTGGATCAATTTATCTTTCCTATTGATTTCATTGTGTTAGATATGGAGGAAGATAAAAAATACCTATCTTTTTGTGGAGACTTTTCCTAGCCATAGGAAGAGCAAAGATAGATGTGCAGAAAGGGGAATTAACAATGCACGTCAATGATCAAACTGTTACTTTTAACATTTTAAAATCAATGAAATACCCTACAAAAGGTAAAAATAATGAATGCTATAGGATGGATGTTATAAGATATCTAAGTGAATGTCATTTTAGAACGAATTATGAAGAAAAATCTGAAGAAAAAGATCTGGAACATGAGCAAGAAGAGGAATTAAATCAATGTGAAGATCTTTTTAAGGAAAATTCAAAATATGTTTGAGAAAGTTTTGAAGTTTTGGACACGATAGACAAAGATATATCATTTTGTCCACCTATGGAAAAACCTCTAGAACTAGAGTTGGAGTTACTTCCTGATCATTTAAAATATGACTTTTTAGGAGATTCCTCTAGTTTAATAGTTATAATTTTCTCAAAATTAATGATGAAAGAAGAAGAAAGGTTGATGAAAATTTTGAAAAATTTTCATCAACCTTTCTTCTTCTTTTAAGAAAGCCTTTGGATGGACAATTGATGATATTAAAGAAATCAGTCCTTCAATTTGTATGCATAGAATTCATACGGAAGAGAACTGCAAACCCAGGGCTGATCTGCAAAGGTGAGTGAATCCTGTTATGAAATAAGTTGTAAAGAAAGAAAATTTAAAGTGGTTAGATGCTGGAATTATCTACCCTATTTCAGATAGTGCATGGGCTAGTCCAATTATTTGCGTTCTTAAGAAAGGAGGAGTAACTATAACTGGAAATGAAAAAAAATGAGTTAATACCTACTATACAAGTTACAGGGTGGTGAATATGAATTGATTATAAAAAATTAAATCTTGCACTAGAAAAGATCATTTTCCATTACCCTTTTAGAGCAAATGTTGGATATACTTTTACTTTATAGATGGATATACAAGTTATCACCAAATTCAAATATCTCCTGAGGATCAGGAGAAAACAGCATTTATAAGTTCTTATAGTACTTTTTAGAAGAATGCCCTTTGGTTTATGTAATGCCCCTGCTACATTTCAAAGATGTATGATGGTAATTTTTTTTTATTTAATTGAAAAAGGGATTGAAGTATTCATGGATGACTTTTCAGTATTTGGAACTTCATTTGACTCATGTTTAGAACATTTATCCAAGTTCTTAAGCGCTGTAAAGAGACAAATTTAGTCCTTAACTGGAAAAAATGCCAATTTATGGTACAGGAGGAGCTGTATTAGGACATCAAATATCAGAAAATGGTATAGAAGTAGATGTTGCTAAAGTTTAAGTGATTGCTAATTTGCTTTATCCAACAAATGTAAGTGAAATTATAAATTTTTTAGGACATGCTTAATTCTACAGACGATATATTAAAAACCTTACAAAGATTGCTAAGTCTTTATGTCATTTACTGGAGAAAGACGTGCAATTTTTAATTTTGATAAGGAATGCCTAAAAGCTTTTAAGTTATTAAAAGAAAAACTAATCACTGCACCAAATATAGTTTCACCAAACTGGGAAAAACCTTTTGAATTAATGTGTGATGCTAGTGATTATACTATTGGAGTTATTTTAGGACAAAGATACGATAAAATTTTTAAAGTTATTTACTATGCTAGTAAAACTCGTAATGAAACTCAAATTAATTATACAACAACTAAAGAAGAGTTCCTCTTAATGAAACTCAAATTAATTATACAACAACTGAAAAAGAGTTATTAGCAATAGTATATTCTTTTGATAAATTTAGATCATATTTAATTGGAACTCATTGTGTAGTGCATACAGATCATTCTCCTATTAAGTATTTAATGAAAAAGAAGGGTGTTAAACCTGGACTTATAAGATAGATTCTTCTTTTGCAAGAAATTGATTTTGTAATAGTAGATCGGAAGGGGATTGAAAATCAAATTATTGATCATTTTNTGAACAACATCAACAAACTTCCCAACGTTCTCGTCAGAATCTTCAACAATCGTCTCACTAGAGACCTTACCACACATACGAAAAACAAATTTCAATCATGAACACTTGATCAAATGGGATCTATTCTTTTAAAGATGAAGCAACAAAAAAGATGTTCCGCAGTCTGATTAAGAATCCCGAGTTTAGGTTACCTAAGCCAAAGAAGCCTGACGAGGCCAACAAGAAAGGACATCCAAGATATTGCCCGTACCACAAGTTCGTTGGACACACCATAGAAGAGTGCTGCAATTTCAAAGACTTGCTTGAGGAGAAGTTCAAGAATGGGGACGTAACGATCCTGGAAGAATATTTGAAAAGAACTTGAAAGAGGTTCTATCAATATGATTTCGGTCGATCTGTTTGTTCCAACCTATTTCTATGCAGCTGCCAATGAATAAAATGTCTTTTGGCCACTATTGTACTACTTCNTTGCCCATGCCACAGGTTCATTGGACACACCATAGAGGAGTGTTGCAGTTTCAAGGACTTGCTCGAGGAAAAGTTGAGGAATGGGGACGTAACAATCCCAGAAGAATACTTGAAAAAAAAACCTGAAATAGGTTCTATCAATATGACTTCAGTCGATTTCTTTGTTCTAACTTATTCCCACACAACTGCCAACGAATGAAATGCCTCTTGGCTACTACTGTACTACTTTTTGTTTAAAAAGGGATATTTGTAGGTTTGATGTTAGTCTACCCCATCCCTCCCACCCCAATTAATAAAAAGAAGACTTCTTTTGTTCAAAATTGTGCAATATTTAAAATATTGATCACCTCAAAAGAAATATTTGGATGTTTTGATAAGACTGTGACTTCAGGGGAGAATGAAATTAATGCCCTAATAACTGAGTCATCCACTTTAAAGAATTTAGACTGGGTCCTAAGCAAATTTCAAAATAAAATAATGTGGTGGAAATACGAGTAATTAACTCGGGATATCACGAGCCTTTTAATCTCCTGCCACGTGACTGGATCCTGACTCACGAATGAGTTATAAAATCTCAGAATTCAACTTAAGAAATATTTGAGGATTCTTAGTTAGGGGAATTTTGATATTCAAAATCCTTAACATACGATCCACCAGATATAGTAATTCTCAGAAAATAAACGGAGCAAAGAAAAAAATATACAATAATAAATTACCCCGAGAAGAAACTTTGAGGGGAGCATAATAAAAAATTGGTGTCTAAATGCAGACATTCAAAATCTTTAAATCATGCTCTACCAGATACATAGTAATTCTCCAACGGAAAAAATGGTATGAAAAGTTTGATCCAAAGATCAAATCAAAATAAAAAAGTCTCCTTGAGAAGAAGCTTGAGGTGAACGTATAATCAAAAATTAGTGTTCAAGTTTCCCCTAATTAATGAGACTTAAAATGCTCTCTTAAGAAAAATCTTCAGATATTATATTCAAGAAAAAGTTCAACGATTATGAGTCTTTTGGTCGGTTATTAATTGGCTTAGAAATATTAGAAAGTGAAAAATATTTTGATCACATGACCAAAATTTTGAAATCTGCTTAGGCTCAGAAAGAAAGAATTAAAGAAATGACGATGAATTAGTCGTTAATGGAGATTCAATCCTAAAGTTATATCTTTCAGTGTCCAGCAAATACAACTCCAACGCCAACTTAAAGAACGTCAGAAAGATTTCTCAAAGATAATTTCAACAACCTTTACAGAATCTGCAACAAATCAAATGACAATTGTCACAAACAAATCTACAAACTTGCAACCTCTTCAGCTACAGCGTCTTTAGAGATAACACCTCGTTTACAGGTCTTGAAAGAATGTAATTCTGATAGCACCTTAAAGAGTGAGTTATTTTCTAACACTTGTCCTAGGTCAGTGGACGGTACTTCAAGGAGCACCATGCCTCGTGTTTTAAAGACAAAGACTCGTTCTTAGATANATTTAGATTTTTATTTTTAATACTTAATTTTTTTTTATTAAAATAATTTTCAAAACTATTATTATATTTATAGGTAAAAGACTTATATCAAAACTTTGCTATTGGAAAAGAGAAGCAGAATTCAAAATCATTAAAGGTCTATCCAGATAATGTAATCCTTTCCTGAAAAAGAAAAAGAAAAGGAAAAAAAAGAAAGAAAAGAAAAAAGAGAAAGAAAATAAAAAGAAAAAGAAAAAGAGAAAAAAATCAGGAAGGAGAAGCATGAGGATTAGTGTCTAATCAAAAATTGGTTCTACATTTGATCTTTTTAAAGTATAGGACTTGAGATAATCTTACACTTATAGATATAGTATAGTATGTAAAATTACTTTTTAATTAAAATTTTTAAGTGGAGATAATAAAAGAACTAAATTCTAAATTTGAAAAATCTACAATATATTTCTAAATTAGATAGAAACTCATACTCATATTTCTTAACATTAAAAATTTCTAAACTTTAAGTTGGTCTCATTTACTAATATTTTTTCTAAATTGGACTACTATATTTCTACATCAAAATTTTCATCTTTCTTAACATAAGAATTTCTAAACTTTAAGTTGGTCTCATTTACTGAATATTTTTTCTAAATTAAACTGTTATTTTTCTAAATTAGATTGCTATATTTCTAAATCAAAATTTTAGTAACTCCTAAAGAAACTCATATACATATCATACATATTTAGTTTTTAAAGATTGAAGTGTCACTTGAGGACAAGTAACATTTTAAGTTTGGGAGATTTTGATACACCTAAAATATATAGTATTTTTAGAAATATTTTTATATCTATTTTTGAGATATTGCGCTTTAATGGAAGGTATTTTTGTGTTTTTCTTAAAGATACAGATAAAAAGGGTAAAAATGATTAAAGGAGTGAAAAATGATCAAATTTGGAGAAAAAAAGGTGAAAAATGTGCAAAAGAGTTTTGGCGCCTAAGCGTCAGATCCGGTACTTAAGTGCCGGTTAAACAGAGAAGGTCGCACCTAAGCACCAGAGGCCCCCGCTTAAGCACCAGAGGCCCAGCGCTTAAGTGCCACTAGCAGTTATTGGACAAATAAATTCAATTTCTGCTAATTTTGAAGAGGTTAAGGCACCCATTGACTTAATAGATGGTTATAACCACCATGGATGAAATTTATCACAAAAGGATGCATCTCTTAGGAAAATACATCGAATCTAGACATATTTTTAAGGGAAACCAAGGCACCTTTTGGAAAATTATAAAAGAAAAAAGAGAGGACTTAGAAAAGAGTCTTGAAAAGGTTCGAAAAGGTGTTGGGGGTGCTAAAAGTATTGGAAAGTTTTAAAAGTTCTCATTTGGGGAGTTAGTTCGGAGAGATTTTCAGGCACTACTTTTACTTTTACTTTATCCTTTTTGTTATTGTATTTTGAGTAATTGTAATGAGAAGAGAATCAAAGGAACTTCAAGAGTTTGGTGGAGGACTTAATATAAGTTTTTATCTTTTTATTTTGAGACTACTTTTATTTTTAATTGAGACTTGTTCTTGGTTTGACAATGATTTCTTCTTTTAAAATAAAGTGTGGTTTTGTTTCCTCCATGGATTCTGAGTAATTTTCTTTATCTTTCTTCTTAAAATGATAAGTAATTAAGTTTTGGACGGAAGTTGTGGAAAGTATTGATCTTCAATGATGGAAGAAGTTGTGATGATTTAAATCCATGCACTTCATTTACTTCTTGATTTGGCCAATCCATATGTTAAAATTTATTGTGAAAACATGTAAGAATCAGGCTGGTATTATCTCAGTCAACAATTGGAAAGAATCACATGAGGTTGCTTGAATGAGAATGTAGTCAAATACACTGTGTTCCTAAAAAATGAGGAGTGATTGTGACTATAAATGAACAAAACGAGTTAATACC
>JXCR01049369.1:237937-255336 GCA_002079205.1 Phalaenopsis hybrid cultivar | reverse complement strand
TGCTTAACACCTAAGCAGTGGGGCTAACCCCTCAATTGGCCAGCCAGGCTTCCCCTTGGCCAATTACTATAAAATGCCCCCCCCACGACCATGAATAGTGTGGTAAAAAAAATTTTCACTGAGGCCTCCCAAACTCCGCAGAGAACTTCTCTAAGAGTCCCTTAGCACATTACAATCCATTTCCCTCTCCCAATTCCACCACAGAAATCCAATTTTGAGTTTGAAATCATGCCCGAAACCAGGACAAATTTCAATCCAAACCTACACAGCACTAAACTTCAAACAAATTGGCTCTACACCTTCACAACAGTGAAGGAAGCCAAACCCCCATCAATTCCCCCCTCTGAAATAGCCTATACCATAGCTCTCAACCAATACCCAAAGTTGGCTGTGGTCGAAATCATATATAGAACTTACACCAGNACCATTTAAGGGTGGCTTACTTAAGCAAATAGTGCATTTTACATTAATTTAAAATTTTTGAAAATCGTGCACTGGCGCCTAAGCGCCACTTCTCACGCTTAAGTGCGAGCAAACCCGAGAGACAGGCGACTAAGTGCCACTTACCCACGCTTAAGCGCCGGATCACGAAAATTGGTTTGCAAATGGTTAAAAGTGAATTTTTGAGCCAGAAATCTCCATTTTAACGCCACAATCACTTTCTTCCTCTCGAGTTCGCAATTTTTGAGGGCTAGGGCACATCTAAAGTGAAGATTTCTTAATGTAATCAAGGAAATTTTTCTAGATCCAAGTTCTTTGAGGTAAGAGCTTTACTTTTATGTAAGAAGTTTGGATTTTCACCATTTTTTTTAGCACATTTGGAGAAATTCAAAAATTCACTATTCATGGTGAAAAATGAGGAAAAATTTATGAAAATTGCATGTGAAGTTTAGTTTGTGCTTTTGGAAGTTTAGTTTAGTAATTTAAACTTGATTTTTGATGTTATTGTTGGAATTTATCAAATTTTTAGAATGGCACCAAGAATGAAGAGGAGAAAAGGCAAAGCCCCTTTCGATTAGAGTAAATTTGTTAGTTCAAAAGCTCAAGATTGGTACAGTGATGCGTTGCAATCACGCAAACTGATTCAACATCAATGTTTTAGAAATTCGGGTGGAGATGTGGAAGATTTAATTGCTCGCCGACAGTGGAAACAGGTAAAAAGGGTAAAAATGATCTAGATTGGGCTCTAAATTTTGTGCTACAAGTGAATCTGATTTGAAAAGAAAAAAGTATGTATATGAAGTTATATTAGGGAAGTAAAATTTGATTTTAGAAATGTGTAAGAAAATTTAGTTAAAATTTTTAAAATTTGATTTTAGAAATGAGTAAGAAAATTTAATTAAAATTTTAAATTAGGGAAGTAAAATTTGATTTTAGAAATGAGTAAGAAAATTTAGTTAAAATTTTAAGTAATGAAATGAACTACTAGTGAATTTGATTTGAAAAGAAAAATTGATCATGTATATGAAGTTATATTAGAATTGATTTTAGAGAAATGAGTAAGAAAATTTAGTTAAAATTTTTAGTAATGAAGAAAAACTTTAAGTTAAAAAATTTTTAGATGAGAAAATGATTAGTATAAGTAACTATCTTTAGTAAGAAAAATTATATTTTTAAAAAATTTAGATAATTTAGATTTTTATTTTTAATACTTAATTTTTATTAAAATAATTTTCAAAACTATTATTATATTTATAAGTAAAAGACTTATATCAAGACTTTACTTTAGGAAAAGAGAAGCAAAATTCAAAATCATTAAAGGTCTATCCAGATATTGTAATCCTTTCGTGAAAAAGAAAAAGAAAAGGAAAAAAAAGAAAGAAAAGAAAAAAGAAAAAGAAAAGAAAAAGAAAAAGAAAAAGAAAAAGAGAAAAAAAAATCAGGAAGGAGAAGCATGAGGATTAGTGTCTAATCAAAAATTGGCTATACATTTGATCTATTTAAAGTATAAAACTTGAGAAACTCTTAAGCTTATAGATATAATATAGTAAGTAAAATTATTTTTAATGAAAATTTTTAAGTGGAGATAATAAAAGAACTAAATTCTAAATTTGGAAAATCTACAATATATTTCTGAATTAGATAGAAACTCATATTTTCATCTTTCTTAACATTAAAAATATCTAAACTTTAAGTTGGTCTCATTTACTGAATATTTTTTCTAAATTAAACTGCTATTTTTCTAAATTAGATCACTATATTTCTAAATCAAAATTTTAGTAACTCCTAAAGAAACTCATATAAATATCATACATATTTATTTTTTAAAGATTGAAGTTTGGGGGATTTTGATACACCAAAATATATAGTATTTTTAGAAATATTTTTATAACCTATTTTTGAGATATTGCACTTTAATGGAAGGTATTTTTGTGTTTTTCTTGCAGATACAGGTAAAAAGGGTAAAAATGATTAAAGGAGTGAAAAATGATCAAATTTGGAGAAAAAAATGTGAAAAATGTGTAAAAGAGTTTTGGCGCCTAAGCGTCAGATCCGGTGCTTAAGCGCTGGTTAAACAGAGAAGGTCGCACCTAAGCACCAGAGGCCCCGCGCTTACGTGCCACTAGCAGTTATTGGATAAATAAATTGAATCCTGCTAATTTTGAAGAGGTTTTTAGGGCACCCATTGGCTTAATAGGTGGTTATAACCACCATGGATGAAATTTATCACAAAAGGATGCATCTCTTAGGAAAATACATCGAATCTAAACATATTTTAAAGGGAAACCAAGGCACCTTTTAGAGAATTATAAAATAAAGAAGAGAGGACTTAGAAAAGAGTCCTGAAAAGGTCCGAAAAGGTGTTGGGGGTCCTGAAAGTATTGGAAAGTTTTAAAATTTCTCATTTGGGGAGTGAGTTCGAAGAGATTTTCAGCCACCACTTTTACTTTTACTTTATCCTTTTTGTTATTGTATTTTGAGTAATTGTAATGAGAAGAGAATCAAAGGAACTTCAAGAGTTTGGCGGAGGACTTAATATAAGTTTTTATTTTTTTATTTTGAGACAACTTTTGTTTTTAATTGAGACTTGTTCTTGGTTTGACAATGATTTCTTCTTTTAAAATAAAGTGTGGTTTTGTTTTCTCTATGGATTTTGAGTAATTTTCTTTATCTTTCTTCTTAAAATGATAAGTAATTAAGTTTTGGACAAAAGTTGTGGAAAGTATTGATCTTCAATGATGGAAGAAGTTGTGATGATTTAAATCCATGCACTTCATTTACTTCTTGATTTGGCCAATCCATATGTTAAAATTTGTTGTGAGAACATGTAAGAATCAGGCTAGTATTGTCTCACTCAACAATTAGAAAGAATCACATGAGGTTGCTTGAATGAGAATGTAGTCAAATACACTGTGTTCCTAAGAAATGAGGAGTGATTGTGACTATAAATGAACAAAACGAGTTAATACCTATAAAAAAAGTCACAGGGTGGAAAATATGCATTGATTATAGAAAATTAAATATCATCACTGGGAAAGATCATTTTTCACTACCCTTTTTAGATCAAATGTTGGATATACTAGCTGGGCATAAATACTTTTATTTTTTAGATGGATGTATTGGTTATCACCAAATACAAATAGCTCTTGAGAATCAAGATAAAATAATTTTTACCAGTGCTTATGGTACATTTGCTTTTAAAAGAATGCTCTTTGGTTTATGTAATGCCCCTACTTTCAAAGATGTATGATGGTTATTTTCTGTGATTTAATTGAAAGAGGAATTGAAGTTTTTATGGGGGATACTTTCTGCTTTCAAAATTTTTTTGGATTTTTCTAAGTAACAAGCTAATTATTATAATTAATTTTCCAAATCACATGCATAAACATGCAAAATATGGATCTCTGTCTAAGGGTCTCCTCTCACTTTGGAAAAATCAGGCAATATCCCCCATGATAGAGGCAACAACATGCAAAAATATTAAGCCATGGTGAAATAGTTGAATGCATGGAAAGTCAAAATACTCAAAATAGTATTTAATTTATTAAAAATAAAATATGCATCAAATAAACTTCAAACTATTTCCACATTGTTCTCCTCTGTTCACTGAGCACTAGGATATTTTTATTTTGTTTTTGTGATTTTTCTATGCAAAGATATGATTTTTCAAATTTATGGGCATTTAAATAAATAGAAAAATTCTTTATTTTTCTATTCAAGCACGCAGCGCCGCGTCAACCTACAGTGGCTCTGAAAGTCCAAGTGGTGTTCTCTGGTTTGACGCCACCATCCACCTCAGCGCTGCCTTGGCCAGCAGTTCATGTATGAAGGCGTTATCCCGCTCGATATCGTTTGTCCATCTGCTACATGCTATATCAAATGGCTCCCCGTCATCATCCCGGATAGCCAAAACCCGTGATTGTTAACCTTAAAACCTTAAGATCTCACTCATTTCTCAACCAAATGACCTCACGTCTAAGTGAGACGAACATATTCAT
Organism: Phalaenopsis hybrid cultivar; assembly: GCA_002079205.1. Classification (NCBI taxonomy): domain Eukaryota; kingdom Viridiplantae; phylum Streptophyta; class Magnoliopsida; order Asparagales; family Orchidaceae; genus Phalaenopsis; species Phalaenopsis hybrid cultivar. Next base: position 250,897 of record JXCR01049369.1, on the reverse strand, counting down.
ACGATAAACATGCATTAAATTGGATTTATGCAAGTGTAGAATCAAAACAAGTTCAAAACAATGGGAGGTTTACACCTTTGCTCTGAGAAGGAAAGCTTCAATCAGACGTGCTCGGCATGTTCGTGGAGGTCCAAGGAGGCTAGGGATTGAGCCTCTTGCTATCTAGACCCAAATTCAATCAAGGCCAAATTTGGGTGTTGATCAAAGTCTAGGGTAGAGACTCTCTGTGAGGGGCATTTTATGGGGCTTTGTCTTCTTTCACTGTAGTGAAGGTGTGGGCCAATTTAATTGATATTTAGTGCACTATGGAGCTGTTGTAGAGAATGTCCTGTCTCCGGAAAGGATTTGAACTCAAAAATTGAGCTGGGAATAGGGCAGGGGGTATTTGCTTTGCACTGAGGATGTCCTAGAGAGGCTGTGGGAGCAATCTTACAAGGTTTCCTTAAGAAAATTTTAGCACCCTTATATTGGACGTAGAGGTTAGGTTTTATAGACATGGTCGGAGAGGGGAGGTCAGGGCCTGGCTTTAGGTGCAAAAGTTTGCTGAGGTGGTGGGCTAAGAAGCTCTAAAGTTTAATTAGGGTGAGTTGGCCTCTAGGGTTGAGATTGAGTTTGATTTAGGGATGGTGGCTCTTGATATTGAGGTGCTCCGGTGAGTAGGCCAGCCGGCAGGACCAGGGGAGGTGGCTAGGAGGTCAGGTAAGCCAGTGGGAGGGTTAATTATGTTTAACCCTCAATGACAAGTGATGATGGGGGAAATTTTTGGTTAAGGCCAATAAATGGGCTTGAATCCCTTAATTTATGGATCCAATGGTCCATAGATCACCATGGATGGTCCAAGGGGGTTTAGCCTGGTCCATGGAGTGTGCTTAGTGGCTGTGCAGCCATCAATTTGGTGGCTTTAAGATGGCTAGGTCAATTTTTGGGCATGGGTTCAATTTGGGTCCAAATGACAAAAGGTTGTGTTTAGGTTAAGCTAGCCATGAGTTTGAGCCCAATTGATTGATCAACATTGTGTAGATAATTGTAATGAAGATTTTTGGTGAAGGATTGAAATGATTTTGAGTTCAATTGGGAATTCAATTTGAAGGATTTTGGGGTTTTGGTCAATTTGGGCATGTTGGGCTAGACTTGGGTCTAGATTGGGCTAGGCTTGGGCTAAGTCCAAATTTATTTTTTAAAATGTTCTATGGGAACATCATGAAAAGTTTTCAACATAAATTGGGTGTCAACTTTGGGGTTAGGGCAATTAATTTGGTGGAATTTGGAGGCATGGCCAATTTGGGGGAAATTTGGGGATTTTTGGATTTGGTTCAAAATTGAGTGCAATTGTGGCTTTACAAGGCTAATTGAAGGTCAAATTTGATGTTTAGGAATGTTATGAAAAGTTTAGGATTCAAATTGGGGCAAATTGTGTAGGCTATGGGGTTCAATTTAGTGGGATTAAGTCATAGGGCCAAAATTGGGGGTTTGGCTTAGATCAAAATTGAGCTCAAAGAATGGGCCAATTAGGCTTGTATTTGGTCTAGATTTGTCATATGAAAGGTTGATTTAAGTTTAGAATTGAAATTGAAGAAAATTGGGCTAAAATTATTGTACATTTGAGGTGAATTTGGGTAAATTGGGCCTTTAAAGGCAATTTGGGTGTTTTGGTCAAAATGATCAAATTGACCAAATTAGATTCAATTGAAGGGTCCAAATTAGTTTTGGAGACATTTGGAGTGATTTGGAGGTTTTGGGAAAGTTTTGGGTGCCAAGGGCATTTTTGTAATTTTGGCAATTTTTGGGGTATTTTGGTAAATTTGGCAATTTTGGGTAGTTTTTGGTAACTTGGGTATTTTCAAATATTTTGGAATGATTTTTGAAAAAAATTGGATATTTTGGATGAATTTGAGGATTTTGACCAAATTTGGGGCTCCAAGTGTATCTAGGTAATTTGGGGGGATTTAAGGGGAAAGGGCCAAAAGTTGGATATTTTCGTAGAATTGGTGGACCGATGTAATTCCCATTTGGATCCTCTATGTACTGGTCTTAGCAAAACCCCACCCTATGTCCAGTGGGTTTAGGGGACCATCTACATGAGTATCTCAAAAGATCAAGGGATCAAAGTAAAAAATTTTTGGGTTTAGGGTTGTGAGTGATTATGAGTGAGAGTGAGTGTAAGTGAGTGAACAAGCTTCAGAATAACACCCAAAGTCAACCCTAAGGTCAATTAGTCCTATGGGGACTCATCTTGAGCTTCATTATACCGACCCCACCTACTAAGTCCTAGAGGTTAGGACCAATATATGAAACTTCAAGTTGAGCAAAGAGAAGTGTAGAATTTCTAATGATGAGGGTTTCTTTTTTAGTTTTCTAGGAATAGTCAACAGAAAAGTCCTATGATTAAACCCTAGGCTACTACAAAGGAAAACTAAACCTTAACCAAAAGTGAGGTCAACAATGGTTTATTTTAAGCTAAATCTAAAGTTTCTTATAAGAGCAAGCCCCTATAGTTAATTACATATTAAATGATTGAGGTCACCTAAGAAAACTCACAATTTAGATAAGAAAATATTGTCTTCAAGAATTTCAAAGGGTTGGACTTTTTAAAAGTCGGACAAAGGAGTGTCAAATAGGCAAGACTCAAATTTGGAACAATTATTATGGAATCTAAAGGAAGAAAAACTAGGGGATGTCATGGTTGGTGAGGAGAACCATGGTGACTTCCCAAGCTATCCTATAGTTTGGCTTCAATTTTGGAGAGATATTATTAGATGTTTCATCCTGTCAATTATTATTAATTAGGGCTTATACTTGCATTACATAGTAATATAAATAACTTGGAAGATAGGAGGGTTAATGTCATAACGAACGACAACCTCANTCCTATAGTTTGGCTTCAATTTTGGAGAGATATTATTAGATGTTTCATCCTGTCAATTATTATTAATTAGGGTTTATACTTGCATGACATAGTCATATAAATAACTTAGAAGATAGGAGGGTTAATGTCATAACGAACGACAACCTCGGAGCCTAAGAAGAGTTAGGGTTTAAATTGCCCAACATGATTGTGCAAAGGCCTAAAGATGAGGTGAGGATTTATGTTGCACTAGGCAAACAACCTCAAAATCATATGGTTTGTTATTTAATTCTAAGGAAGAGATTTTTTGTTGTAGATCCACTTGCTCTTTCAAAGTTGTCCTTCTGTACACCCCCATCATGCTACCCATTGAGTTAGCTCCAAGCTCCTCGTTGAAGTAGAAACCTTGATGTCTATGGTTTAAAAGGTTTTACCAGGTGTATTTTAAGTGAGAAGCTTTCTTCAAGCATTATGAGGGGGGTTTTAAGTTAATTAGAGTGACATCGATTAGGATCTCACGGTTCCCTCATTCTAGTAACATTATTTTCTCTTTAATTTACTTAGTCTAAATGTGTTTTTAAGCTCATTTAAATTGGGGAGATCTCGTTAGCAACCGTGGGTTTCNAGAAGAGTTAGGGTTTAAATTGCCCAACATGATTGTGCAAAGGCCTAAAGATGAGGTGAGGATTTATGTTGCGCTAGGCAAACAACCTCAAAATCTTATGGCTTGTTATTTAATTCTAAGGAAGAGATTTTTTGTTGTAGATCCACTTACTCTTTCAAAGTTGTTCTTCTGTACACCCCCATCGTGCTATCCATTGAATTAGCTCCAAGCTCCTCGTCGAAGTAGAAACCTTGATGTCTATGGTTTAAAAGGTTTTATCAGGTGTATTTTAAGTGAGAAGTTTTCTTAAAGCATTATGAGGGGGGTTTAAAGTTGATTAGAGCGACATCGGTTAGGATCTCACGGTTCCCTGATTCTAGTAACATTATTTTCTCTTTAATTTACTTAGTCTAAATGCGCTTTTAAGCTCATTTAAATTGGGGAGATCTCGTTAGCAACCGTGGGTTTTCTCATCCGAGGGACTCGTAAATTCAAGAGGATGTGTTATGAAATTGTTGTTTTGTTGTTTTACTTTAAAAAATTTTGTTTAATTTTGAAAATGGTTTTGTAATTTTAAGTTTTGGTAAAGTTTTGTAGGTAAAGTAAATAAATGCAAGCAATAAAGTGTTGTAAAATAAATAAGTAAAATTGCATTGCACAAAACATAAATGAGTACTAATGCACCTAAAAATACTGATTTTTAGAATATATTTCATGCTCATTTTATGCATATTTTCAATGATATTACACTTTAAAGGAAGGAATTTTGCATATTTTTGTCTTTAGATACAAGAAATATACTTTTGATGAAAATGAAGCAAAAATGGTGCAATTTAGAGTAAAAACAAGTAAGAAAGAAAATTCTAACTTGACACATTTCAATATCTTTATAAGTTAAATCTCATTTAAATTTCTTAAATACTTTTGAATGAAATTATACTTTAAGGAAAGTTTGTTTTTATGCTTATCTTGCATGTATATCTGTTAGGAGCAAAACACAATCGAAATGGGGCAAAACGGATCTGAAATGGAGCCAAAAGGGGCAAAACGGTGGATCTGCTACAAGGTGGTGCCAAAGACGCCATAATCTAGAGAACAGGTGCCAAAGGCATCAAATTCCAGAGAACAGGCACCAGAGATGGTTATGGACGGATTTTTGGTGATTTTTGACTATTTTTGAGGTGTTCTAGAAGGCTCTAAGTGAATCAAACACCCCATGGAGTGGTTTAATGAATCTAAACACTTGGGAAAGGCTCTTGAATGAAGAGATATGTATCTTGGATGAAGAGATTTGTCTCTTGGATTGAAAAGATGTGTCTTTTGGGAAAAAGAAGGAATTTTATGTCTCTATAAAATAGAGGGGTTATGCCTCTCATAGTGGGAGTGTTTGTGTGCGTGTGGGTGTGTATGTTAAGAAAAAAGAGAGGAATGCTTAGAGATTTTAGAATAGGTGTACAAATGTAGATATTTACCTTTTTATGGAGAGATTGGAGAGGAAATTTTGAGAGAATCTATAAGAAATTTTACTAACATTACATGGATCAATAGGAGACTTTGTGGGAGAGATCTTCATCTTTCTTTCAAAGGGAAAACATTAAGTATTGTGTTCTTAATTATCTTATGATTTTGTAAACACTTATATAGTGTATTTTCTTCAATGTAATGAAGTTTTTCGTTATGTTTTCTTCATGCTTTGTGAATAGTTTTTCTTACTCTTTCTTTTTATTTGGAAATGGTGGCACGAGAAGATTATGTTGTTTTTTTTTCATTTTACTTTTCTTTTGCAATGAGTAGGATTTATGTGAAGACTTTTGATATGCATGTTATTATGTGATTCAATGATAAATGTGATGGTTTTTACTTGAACTTCATTTACATTGCAATTTAGGCATGTTGTAATGTTAAAATTTGTTGAGAAACATAAGATCTGAAAGGGCTATGAATTCTAAAACAAAGTAAGAATCAAATTCAATTTCATGGATGAGGATGTAGTCCATGGTATTGTGTGCAAATAAATAAGGAATTATACTTTGATGAGCGCAGAGTTGGAGATTTTAGGCTGACAGACTAAAATCCTCAATTTGGTCAAGTTGCTTAGAAACTAAAACAAGAATGTTAGCCCTCAGGTGAGGGAAAAATGGGAACTCTGGAGAGGCAGCCAATATCCTCTCAACCTAACCATGGATTTAGGGACAAAACTCTAGATTAGTCAATGTTTTTTATACACTCTCAGTCGGTAGAGAATAGGATTGCTCTTATTTGACACATACAATATTTAGTGTATCTCATTCTCATACATTTGTTTTCGTTCGTTTTTCTCTCTTTTATTTTAGAAGGAGTCGCCAACTTGTCGATCGTCGTATACTTCCCTCATTCGAATAATCTCCCTCTCAAATCAAATCAATGATTCGAAGAGGAGATGAATTAAATAAAAATGGACATACGACAAAGCGACAAATAGAGAAAACACAAAACATGGAGAGCCTACGTGCGGTAAACCTCGCAAGGATAGGTTAAGAGTATCCGCCCAAACAAGATCGGGCGAAAGCACCTTAAACTGATATCCGTAAAAGAATACCTACGTAGACTACCCATAACCAAAGATTCAGGTGTAGGTGTCTATTCTGGGGTCAAGAGCACTCCCAAGGGAACGTATCCCACTTGGTTAATTACATCTTGGGGGGTACCCCAGAATACTCTCGATAAAAGGAGTTTCTCTTGAATTATCATGAACTTGGGGCAATAGGTACTCAAAGGAAGGTTATTCCGTGTGGGAACAGGCCCGATGCTTCAAAGCTTGTGCTAAGCCATCGGGAAGAGAGTGAGTATCTGACATCCTGAATGGGTAGCTGCTCATCGGCACACGAGGCCCACAAAATAACCTAAATCATCTTAACGGGGATATCTGAACACGTCAAAGGACGTCCGGGCCATAAGGGTAGAGGACAAATCGTCGTATCCCAAATGAGCGGCAGTTCATCGGCATCAAGCAGTCAAAATGATATCAACGAAGTCAAGGAGTGACAGGTTTCAAAGGGCTCAACAAAAAAGGAATGGTGAGTGATCCTAAAAGGTAGAGGTAACTGGGTCGGGGTACCACAGACCCGTCATCCACAGCTATTAGGACCCTAGGTCTATCTGGTCATGAAGGTAATCGACCCAACACGTCCTGAGATCCCCGGTCAGCAATCTGTGAATTGCATCGTCCAAGAGAACCTCAGTAGCCCTAAGGTCGAAAGAAAGAAACTCTATCCTATGACTAAAAGCTGGAGCTTCAAGAGGTGGGACTTATACCTGCCAAAGTGGCAAGGATGCCTCAGGAAGGAAAAGAAAATGGAGGTTCAGCTACAAAGCTGGAAACGCTCCTNATAAAGTGTTGTAAAATAAATAAGTAAAATTGCATTGCACAAAACATAAATGAGTACTAATGCACCTAAAAAAAACTAATTTTTAGAATATATTTCATGCTCATTTTATGCATATTTTCAATGATATTGCACTTTAAAGGATGAAATTTTGCATATTTTTGTCTTTAGATACAAGAAATATACTTTTGATGAAAATGAAGCAAAAATAGTGCAATTTGGAGTAAAAATAAGTAAGAAAGAAAATTCTAACTTGACACATTTCAATGTCTTTATATGCTTAATCTCATTTAAATTTCTTAAATACTTTTGAATGAAATTATACTTTAAAGAATGTTTGTTTTTATGCTTATCGTGCATGTATATCTGTTAGGAGAAAAACACAATCGAAATGGGGCAAAACGGATCTGAAATGGAGCCAAAAGAGGCAAAACGGTGGAGCTGCTACAAGGTGGTGCCAGAGATGCCATAATCTAGAGAATAGGTGCCAAAGGCATCAAAATCCAGAGAATAAGCACCAGAGATGGTTATGGACGGATGTTTGGCGATTTTTGACTATTTTTGAGGTGTTCTAGAAGGCTCTAAGTGAATCAAACACCCCATGGAGTGGTTTAATGAATCTAAACACTTGGGAAAGGCTCTTGAATGAAGAGATATGTATCTTGGATGAAGAGATTTGTCTCTTGGATTGAAAAGATGTGTCTTTTGGGAAAAAGAAGGAATTTTATGTCTCTTTAAAATAGAGGGGTTATGCCTCTCATAGTTGGAGTGTTTGTGTGTGTGTGGGTGTGTATGTTAAGAAAAAAGAGAGGAATTATTAGAGATTTTAGAATAGGTGTAGAAATGTAGTTTTCTACCTTTTTATGGAGATATTGGAGAGGAAATTTTGAGAGAATCTATAAGAAATTTTACTAACATTACATGGATCAATAGGAGACTTTGTGGGAGAGATCTTCATCTTTCTTTCAAAGGGAAAACATTGTGTTCTTAATTATCTTATGATTTTGTAAAAACTTATATAATGTATTTTCTTCAATGTAATGAAGTTTTCCATTATGTTTTCTTCATTCTTTGTGAATAGTTTTTCTTACTCTTTCTTTTTATTTGGAAATAGTGACAAGAGAAGATTATGTTAATTTTTTTTTTCATTTTACTTTTCTTTTGCAATGAGCAGGATTTATGTGAAGACTTTTTGGTATGCATGTTATTATGTGATTCAATGATAAATGTGATGGTTTCTACTTGAACTTCATTTACATTGCAATTTAGGCATGTTGTAATGTTAAAATTTATTGAGAAACATAAGATCTGAAAGGGCTATAAATTCTAAAACAAAGTAAGAATCAAATTCAATTTCATGGATGAGGATGTAGTCCATGGTATTGTGTGCAAATAAATAAGGAATTATACTTTGATGAGCGTAGAGTTGGAGATTTTAGGCTGACAGACTAAAATATTCAATTTGGTCAAGTTGCTTAGAAACTAAAGCAAGAATGTTAGCCCTCAGGTGAGGGAAAAATGGGAGCTCTGGAGTGGCAACCAATATTCTCTCAACCTAACCATGGATTTAGGGACAAAACTCTAGATTAGTCAATGTTCTTTATACACTCTCAGTCGGTAAAGAATAAGATTGCTCTTATTTGACACATACAATATTTAGTGTATCTCATTCTCATACATTTGTTTTCGTTCATTTTTCTCTTTTTTATTTTAGAAGGAGTCGCCAACTTGTCGATCGTCGTATACTTCCCCCATTCGAATAAATATCCCTCTCGAATCAAATCAATGATTCGAAGAGGAGATGAATCAAATAAAAATGGACATACGACAAAGCGACAAATAAGAGAAAACACAAAAAGTGTCCGCCCGCAAGGATAGGTTAAGAGTGTCCACTGAAACAAGATCGAGCGAAAGAACCTTAAACTGATATTTGTAAAAGAATACCTATGTAGACTACCCATAACCAGAGATTCAGGTGTAGGTGTCTATTTTGGGGTTAAGAGCACTCCCAAGGGGATGTATCCCACTTGGTTAATTACATCTTGGTGTGCGGGGTACCCAAGAATACTCTCGATAAAAGGAGTTTCGCTTGGATTATCGTGAACTTGGGGCAATAGGTACTCAAAAGAAGGTTATTCTATGTGGGAACAGCCCCGATGCTTCAAAGCTCGCGCTAAGCCATCAGGCAGAGAGTGAGTCTCTGACATCCCATATGGGTAGCTGCTCCTCGGCACACGAGGCCCACAAAATAACCTAAATCATCTAGACGGGGATATCCCAACACATCAAAGCACGTCCGGGCCATAAGGGTGGAGGACAAATCGTCATATCCCAAATGGGCGGCAGCTCATCGGCATCAAGCCGTCAAAATGATATCAACGAAGTTAAGGAGCGACAGGGCTCAAAGGGGATTAACAAAAAAGGAAGAGTAGAGTAATCCTAAAAGGTAGAGGTAACTGGGTCGGGGTACCACGGACCCGTCATCCACAGCTATTAGGACCCTAAGTCTACCTGGTCATGAAGGTAGTCAACCCAACACGTCCTGAGATCCTCGGTCTGCAATCCATGAATTGCATATTCCACGGGAACCTCGGTAGCCCTAAGGTCAAAAGAAAGAAACTTTATCCTATGACTAAAAGCTGGAGCTCCAAGAGGTGGGACTTATACCTGCCAAAGTGGCAAGGATGCCTCAGGAAGGAAAAGAAAATGGAGGTCCAGCTACAAAGCTAGAAACGCTCCAAACCAAAGGACTTACACCCTGTCTAGGTCCGGGAGCCTTCTAACACCCTAGGCGCACTAGACAACCACCTATAAAGAGATATGATGGGCCAGTCAGTTTGGAGAAGCACGGTGACTCCTCCTTGGGACATGCAAATATGAATGCAGTTATCTAGAGTGGTCCTTTAGTATTGTGGAGGCCCTATTAATATATGCAAGAAAGTAAACGTTGTAATTTTTAAATCCTGAATATTTTAATCCTAAATTTTAATTATCTTGAATTCTTTATTTAGGATATTGTAGAAAATTACAATTTTAGGGCTCTTAATGAGCCTAGATTGTATCGTGAAATCCCAAATAAGCTACAGAAAGAAATAAAGAAAACACATGCAAGTACATACATGTAATATGATGCAAGAAGAAAAACAAGCCAAATCAAAATAATAAACAGGCCGGTGGTGCTGGGTCGGTAATATATCCCATAAGAGAAAGGGGCGGTCGAACTCCACATATACACGCCCGGTCCTAATTCTATACATCAATATAAATCGCAGAATTAAGATACAGGGCATGAGCATCTGCTCCTGGTCCTCTCCACATGGTTCCCGTGCCAAATGCCTCAAAACCCGTGCCCGTATCTTATTTCTGTTACAGGACTCTCTTAGACTCTAAAAGTACATAGAGAAAAGAAAAAGACTCAGTCCTGCATGAAAATAAGTGTCAGCGGGAAAGCTCACATGCAAATAACGTATCACGAGTCATGCCTTAAAAGTGGGGAAGCTAATAGCACCTGCAAACAAAAGTGACAGAAATCATTACTTGCTCCCCCCATAGCGGTACCTGTGTGTGTATATATAAATAAACATGGCTCCCTGCAGAAAAATGCCCTAACACACTACCATACATATGCAGCATGCAGTCACACCACAAGCATAATGCAAAAGAAAGATACCTGACTAGGGCAACCAATCCAGCAGAGAACAATAGTTAGAGATCAAAAATACTACATAGCACCCTAAATCCTATCTTAGCACACCATCTAACAAAAAGTGCGTCAGCCTAGTATCTAAGTGTGGGGTAAGTCTGCGTATAGTATGACTTTGACGAGGTCTTCATACCGGCCCCATCCTAAGGATCCGAAGGATTAAACGGTGTCTCAAATAGTGGTGACACGAGTTAGATCAATTAGATCTTTAGCACAGTCATATTCGTGTCAATCCCAATGACTTAACTCGTATTGCTCACCAGGATCAACCCAGCAAGCAATGCTCGTTAAGGCATCAGGACCTACACGGGGTCACTCTCCTAACGAGCCTGACTCGCTATATATGCAAACAGTCATGTGATAAAAGTGATGAGTGTACCGTGAGGCTGTGACTCAGAAAAAGGTGGGCATGCCATGGAGGCAGCGACCTGAACAAATGAAAGTGTCGCAGTGGCATTGACCCGAAGAGTAGGCGTGCCGTAGAGGCAGCGGCCTGAAGATGTGCCGAAGTGGCAATGACCAAAAGTGATGGGGTGCCGTAGTGGCAGCGACCTGAAGGTGTGCCGAGGAGGCAGTGACCAAAAGTGATGGGCATGCTGTAGAAGCAGTGGCCCGAAGAAAGGTGTACCGAGGCGGCAGTAACTCAAAGATAGTGGTGATTCTCACTGAGGAGCATCACCCAAATACAGATGAAAATGCAAATGCAAACACATATGGTGCAATATGCAAGCAGACAAGCATGTGATATAATGCAAAAGCAGACAAAAATGCAGGTGATCGGTCGACCAGGCCGTGGTGGTCTGTCAAACCAATGTGATTAGTCAACCAATTAGGGATGACCGACCGAGGCACAAACGGTGTTGACCGATCTGAGATGACCGATCGAGGCGCAAGTGGTGTCAGTGCAAGTGCAAATGCGAGATACAAGGTGCAAGTGCAAGTGCAACGTGCAAATGCAAGGTGTAAAGTGCAAGTGCAAGTGTCGACGTGATATGCGACATACAATATGTAACATACAGGACATGCACGTGCAAACAATGAAGTACAAATGACCACATATGATAGCGAGTCATGCTCGTACTAACGACCTCACTTGGGATGTGCGGCACCGCCGCCTCTTTCTCTGGCGACGAAATAGGATAGCTACAAAGCTTTCCCTATTTTGCAAAATCCTCCAGACTTTGCAAAGCGAGCCAGCTACAAAGCTTCTCTCTCTTTGTCAAGTCCGACCTCCCAACTTCTTCAAGTAAAGCTGGGGAATCCAAAACAAGGGGGTGAGGGACTCCGACCCATCAGGACTTGTGTTAAGGCTCACAAAAAAAGAGGGGAGACACTTGGCTCTACGGGGGTGTTTGGCCACGTACAGGAAGTCCTAACCTAAAGATTGGCTTTAGGAAAATCAACGATCCATCACGCAGGCACGTCATCGCGCCGACCCGTGTCAGCGCACGCACCCAATGTGGGCGATCGAACCCACATGCCTAGACTCCACTATTCCTAAGGCTGGCTAGGAGGTAGAAAGTATCCCCACCGTGACGGTTGCAGACACGTTTCTTTGCTTGATCTTAGCTCGTCGGCGCCCGATCCATGTTGCAGTGTGCCTCGTAAAACATGCACAGGACAACAAAAAGACATAGGAGGCTGTGAGGGCAGGAGGTATGCAAAGTACCATAAAATAAATAATTTAGCATATAAAAATATGCGACACCAAAAAAGGTACCTTTGCGAGAGAGGATCGCTCAACAATGGTGAAAGACGGGGAGCTTTCCTTGCAAAGGAAAAGATGTCCACATCTCTCCAAGGCGATGTACCACCGCTGCCCGACGACATCGAGGTGCTCCAGTGAAGTGTCCGATCGTCGGGAAGGTGGGACGACAAGATGGAGGAGCTAGCTCGTCGGCGGCGCACAACGGAAAAAAAATGCGAGGGAGAGGGTTTCAACTCCTTTCTCTTTTCTGCTTTCAAGGGGTTGAAGGTGGATTGTGCAGCACCAGCAGGAAGTCTACATGCCAGAAAATAGCTTCGTTGGTGGGAGAGAAGGCCGAGAAGAGGGTTTGACCAAGGAAGGAGGCCGATCAAGGAAAGCTCGGATCGGAGAAGGAGGTAGGGAAGGGAGTGCTTAGACTGGGGGCCACCAGGACGCCAAAGTTTGGGAGGCCGGCAGGACACCACCGGTGAGGAAACAGATCTGCGAGTGCGGCTGGCCAGGGAAAAGAGGAGGGTGGCGGACCGCTGGAAAGAGGAACGCAAGAGGGAGCTCCGGTCGGCGAGCGGTGTCGGCGTGGAGGAGGCCGGCCAACAGCGCCTTCTGGTGTCCGGAGAGATTGCGGCGCTAGGGTTTGAGAAGGAGGGGGGAGAATCGCATGAGGGAGAGAGAGGTTAGCGTAGGTTTTTTATATATAATAATATATTATATTATATTATAATAATTGTTATAATTATA
>JXCR01049369.1:214767-228595 GCA_002079205.1 Phalaenopsis hybrid cultivar | reverse complement strand
CCAAGAATAAGGTAATTCTAAAATTATGTGGGTGAAGACCCTAAAGGGGCAAATTAGTGTTACTAAGAACACTTGGCCAAATTTTTAGTCCTAACTGGACTTGTGGTGTTTTAAAAAAAGTTCGATTATGTTGATTTTTCTATTCCTCTTTTAACAAGTGGATTTCAATNGGGGTGGATTTTTATAGAAATTGGCCATGGGGTTGCTTGGCTGGCCAATTGAAAGGTTAGCCCCACTGCTTATTTGGGCTGAGGTGGCTTCTTGGCATAAACTTGGGTTTTAACCATGTGGGGGCTCACAGTTTTGGGCTTTAGCTTGGGTTAAGGTGGCNAGAGCTTAGCCCAACTGCTTAGGTGTCAAGAAGAGGAGCTCTCAGGTCAATTTGGGCTGAGGTGGCCTCTTGCCATGAGTTTGGGTTTTAACCATGTGGGGGCTCATGGTTTTGGGCTTTAGCTTGGGTTAAGGTGGCTAACCAAGGCTTGGACCATGGTTAAAGCTTATGATGATCAGTAACAATGACCCATAGGGTTTGGACATGTGGTATGGCAAGTACATTGATTTAACCTTCTTATTATCTCTTTTAAGCAATTTTTCCCTAGAGTATGGACATGTGGTAGAGCAAGTACATTGATTTAACCTCTTTATTATCTCTTTAACCTTTTTTTTCAAAATTTCACCCATGGGATAAATATGAAGCTTAACCATGGGTGTATGGCTGGCTTTAAACTCAACCCTAGAGTCTAAGATGAAAATATCAAGCCTAACCATGGGTTGATGGCTGGCTTTAAACTCAACCCTAAGGTCTAAGGTAAGCTTTAACCATGGGTTGATGGCTGGCTTTAAACTCAACCCTAGAGTCTAGGATGAGTTATGGTAAGGTCCATGGGTTAATGGCTGGCTTTAAACTCAACCCTAGAGTCTAAGGTGAGTCATGGTAAGACTTATTTGATCATACCAAGATTAATTGGTTTGGATTTGACCATTAGTCCAAAAAGGTGCATATGGCCAAATTTTGTGTTTAGGCTAGGTTAATCATGTCAATTGTCCCAATTAACTATGGAATTTGGTGTAGAAGACCATGAGGAACAACTTTCAAGAAGGGTGAAAGTCATTTTGAGGTCAATTGGTTAATCAATTTGGTGGATTTTTGATTTTTGACCCATTTTAAGCATGTTGGGCTAAGTTTGGATTAATCAATTTGGTGGATTTTTGATTTTTGACCCATTTTAAGCATATTGGGCTAAGTTTGGGTTAAATCAATTTGGTGAATTTTTTATTTTTGACCCATTTTAAGCATATTGGGCTAAGTTTGGGTCCTGTAGGAGATCATGAGGAACAACTTTCATGAAAGGGGAAAGTCATTTTGAGGTCAATTGGTTAAACAATTTGGTGGATTTTTGATTTTTGACCCATTTTAAGCATGTTGGGCTAAGTTTGGGTCAAATTATTTGGTGGATTTTTGGTTTTGGACCCATTTTAAGCATGTTGGGCTAAGTTTGGGTCAAACTAGTTTGGTGGATTTTTGATTTTTGACCCATTTTAAGCATGTTGGGCTAAGTTTGGGTCAAAATTAGATGAGGAACAACTTTCATGAAGGGTGAAAGTCATTTTGAGGTCAATTGGTTAATCAATTTGTATGAGGAATAACTTTCACGAAGGGTGAAAGTCATTTTGAGGTCAATTGGTTAATCAATTTGAAGATTTTTTATTTTTGTTTTTAAGCATGTTGGGCTAAGTTTGGGTCAAACTTGGGCTAGTCATGGGCTAAGCTCAAATTTATTGTTTTTGTTGGTGTAAAACATCATTATGNATCATCAAATGAGTTAATTAATATCAGAAATTACCCATTTCTCATTTTAATTAAGCCTAAATGTTCATTGAGACCAAAATATTCAAAATTACAATTTTGCCTTCCATTTTGACTGAGCCTAAATATTCATTAAGGCCAAAATGTCCAAAATTACCATTTTGTCCATAAGGGTCCAAACTTTCATAATTTGTCAAATTTAAGTCAAATGACTTTGAAATTTTTATGTATACTTTGAAATTTTTATGTAACTCTACTCCAAACTTTCATAATTTGTCAAATTTAAGTCAAATGACTTTGAAATTTTTATATAACCTTAGTGCATCAGAGGAGATAATGTGAATTTTCACAATTTAATTTAATTCATATAATTCATAATTTATCAAATTTAAGTCAAATGACTTTGAAATTTTTATATAACCCTATTGATAGCTATAAAGACATCAGAGGAGATAATGTGAATTTTCACAATTTAATTTAATTCACATAATTATTTTTTTATGAGTGTCAAATTTAAGCCAAATGACTTTGAATTTTTTTATGTAACCCTACTAATAGGTCAATTAAGACATTCAGAGGAGAAAATGTGAATTTTCACAATTTAATTTAATTCATATAATTATTTTTTATGCATAAATATGCATCTCCAAACNATCAAATCCAAGTCAAATGACTTTGAGATTTTTATGTAACCCTAATGATAGGTTAATTAAGACATCAGAGGAAGAAAAATGGATTTTCACAGTCTAATTAATTCATATAATTATTTTTATGCAAAAATATGCATTTTCAAAGAAAATTTCAAAAGATGTAAATATGCATCTTTAAAGAAAATTCCAAAAGATGATCAGATAATTATTTTTATGCATAAATATGCATCTTTAAAGAAAATTTCAAAAGATGATCAGGACAAGTCCATTATTTTTATGCAAAAATATGCATTTTTAAGGAAAATTCTAAAAGATGATCAAGACAACTCATAATCACTTGAAATTTTTATATGAGTTATCCCTAGACCAGAAAGTCATTTGGCCAAAATTTCATAATTTTTTGAATTTTTTGTGATTTATTATAATTTATTGAAGTTCTGGGGATTTTAATAAAAATAAAATATTTTATAAGCTCAAAAATATGTTTTATATTTTTGGAAAATTTCTCTAAGGTTAGAGAACCCAGAGAAATTTATTTTGTATTTTTTTGATTTTTAGTTGATTTTTTTAGAATTATTTTGGTGAAAATTCTATTTTCAAACCCTAAAAATTATTTTAAGGTTTAAAAATAAATATCTTTATTTTTAGACCTTGGAAAAATGTTCTAATGGTTCCTAAATGCTTAGGAAATAATTTAAAACATTTTCATGGGTTTAATATTTTTTATTATTTTTTATTATTTTTTTAATTATTAAAAATAATTAAAAAAATAAGTTTTTATTTTAAATATATATTTATTTTATTAAATTCCCCTAATATCAAAGAACTCAAAAAATTAAGTTTGATAATTTTTTGAGCTATATTTTGATTTTTTTTAAAATCATTAAAGTATTAACTTTAATAATGATCTTTAAAAATCAATTAAAAATATTGAATGATCTCAAAATTCTTTGAAATTTTTATGGTGAATTCTCTGACTTATTAATCGTAATGGAAATCAAAAATTAAATGATCTTGATATTTATATTCTCCAAATTAAATATTTGAAGCAAATTAGGGTTTGCTTAAAATAATGATGTTTTGATTTTTAAAAATTATAACATTATTTCTTAAGACTACTCTAGCCAGAGAGAACTCATATGAATATTTGTAGAATTTTCGAAGCCATATGCAAGNGAATTTTCTAAGTTATATGCAATTTTCTATAATTATTTGAACAGAAAATACTTAAGAAATTAGAAAATTAAGATCTCTATCTAGAGATCTCCTATGTCTTTGGAAAAATACTCAAATTGTGCATCTAGAGAGAGGCTACAACATATAAAAATTTTGGGTCAAGGTGATATCTCAACATGAATGGAGAATTGAAAAACCCTAACCCTAATTCACTTTTAAAAATAATTTATGCATCAAATTAATGTGAAAATAATTCCACATGGTTCTCCTCTGTTCACCGAGCAAGAGGGTATTTTTGTTTTATTTTTATGAATTTTCTACACAAAGATATGAATTTTTGAAGTTTAATAGCTATTTTCTAAATTTTTTAAATATCCTATTTATTTATTCAAACCGCGGGCTGAATGGATCCTCGTATCCGTCAAAAAGCCACGTGGCGCGCTCTTATTTGACGCTGCCTTCTGAGTCAGCTGCCATGCGTCACGCTGTATCGCCCCGGGTGATCATCCCGCTTGATCTCCGCCGTTCATTCAATACACGCGCGGATGGACGGCATCCGTTCATCGTCCCCGATAGCCTTAACCGAGAACCGTCCATCTTAAAAGCTTAATATCTCCCTCATTTCTCAATAGATTTTAGTGATTATTTTTTTAAAATGTTCTTCTTGAATAGACGAACATATCCATATGGTAAACATGTTATAAAATCAAGCCATTTTAAATGTAGAGCTTGCGAAAGCTCGGGAGAGTAAGTGAGTTATACCTTTGCTCTGAGAGGTGTAGCCTCAATCAGAGATTCTTTACACCTTTGTTAGGCCCCAAAGAGCTTAAGGATGAAGCCTCTGGCTCTGGTGTAAGGCCTATGTATGATTTTGATCAAGGCTGATTTTGGGTGTTGGTCTAGAGCTATGGTAGAGGCTCTCGGGGATTTGATAGGGCTTTGGCTTCTTTCACTCTTGTGAAGGTGTAGAGCTAATCTATTGGGGATTTGATGCTGTGTAGATTGAGATTGGGATTTGTCCTGGTTTCGGGCAGGGATTTGAGCTCAAAATTGGCTTGCCATGGTGGATTTGAGAGGAGGAAGTGGATTGAAATGTGTTAAGGGTCTCTCAAGGAAGCTTNTAATTTTTTGAGCTATATTTTGATTTTTTTTAAAATCATTAAAGTATTAACTTTAATAATGATCTTTAAAAACCAATTAAAATAATAAATGATCTCAAAATTCTTTAAAATTTTTATGGTGAATTCTCTGACTTATTAATCACAATGGAGAACAAATATCAAATGATTTTGATCTCTATATTCTCCAAATTAAATATTTTAAGAAAATTAGGGTTTGGCTAAAATAATGATGTTTTGATTTTTAAAAACTATAAAATTATTTCCTAAGACTACTCTAGCCACAGAGAACTCATATGAATATTTGTAGAATTTTCTAAGCCATATGCAATTTTCTATAATTATTTGAACACAAAATGCTTAAGAACTTAGAAACTTAAGATCTCTATCTAGAGATCTCCCATGTCTTTGGAAAAATGCCCAAATTGTGCCTCTAGCGCTACAACATATAAAAATTTTGGGTCAAGGTGATATCTCAACATGAATGGAGAATTGAAAAATCATATAAAAATTTGGGGTCAAGGTGATAATCCAATATGAATGGAGAATTGAAAAACTCCTAACACTCTAGAGATCTCCTATGTCTTTGGAAAAATGTTCAAATTGTGCACCTAAATAGAGGCTACAACATATAAAAATTAGGATCAAGGTGATATCTCAACATGAATGGAGAATTGAAAAACCCCTAACCCTAATTCATTTTTTAAAATAATTATGCGTCAAATTAATGTGAAAACAATTCCACATGGTTCTCCTCTGTTCACTGAGCAAGATGGTATTTTTATTTTATTTTTATGAATTTTCTATGCAAAGATATGGATTTTTGAAGTTTAATAGCTATTTTCTAAATTTTTTAAATACCCTATTTATTTATTCAAACCGCGGGCTGACTGGAACCTTGGATTCGTCGAAAAGCCACGCGGCGCGCTCCTATTTGACCCCGCCTTCTGACTCAGTTGCCACGCGTCGCGCTGTATCGCCTCAGATGGTCATCCGGCTTGATCTCCGCCGTTCATTTAATACACACGCGGATGGACGGCATCCGTTCATCGTCCCCGATAGCCTTAACCGAGAACCGTCCATCTTAACAGCTTAATATCTCCCTCATTTCTCAATAGATTTTAGTGATTATTTTTTTTAAAATGTTCATCTTGAAGAGACGAACATATTCATATGGTAAACATGCTATGAAATTAAGCCATTTTAAATGTAGAGCTCGCGAAGGCTCGGAAGAGTAAGTGAGTTATACCTTTGCTCCGAGAGGTGTAGCCTCAATCAGAGACTCTTCATACCTTTGTTAGGTCCCAAAGAGCTTAAGGATGAAGCCTCTGGCTCTGGTGTATAGCCTATGTATGATTTTGATCAAGACCGATTTTGGTTGTTGGTCTAGAGCTATGGTAGAGGCTCTGTAAAAGGGGGATTTGATGGGGCTTTGGCTTCTTTCACTCTTATGAAGGTGTAGAGCCAATCTATTGGAGATTTGGTGCTGTGTAGGTTGAGATTGGGATTTGTCTTAGTTTCGGTCAGGGATTTGAGCTTAAAATTGGCTTGACATGGTGGATTTGAGAGGGGGAAGTGGATTGGAATGTGCTAAGGGTCTCTCAAGGAAGCTCTCAGAGGAGTTTGAAAGGCCTTAGTAAAATTTTTTTACCACACCCCTCTATGGCCGTGAGGGGTAGATTTTATAGAAATTGGCCAATGGGGAGCTTGGCTGGCCAATTGAGAGCTTAGCCCCACTGCTTAGGTGTCAAGAAGAGGAGCTCTCAGGTCAATTTGGGCTGAGGTGGCCTCTTGGCACGAGTTTGGGTTTTAACCATGTGTCAACGGTTTTGGGCTTTAGCTTGGGTTAAGGTGGTTAACCAAGGCTTGAACGATGGTTAGAGCTCACAACTCAATTTGGGCTGAGGTGGCCTCTTGGCGTGGGTTTGGGTTTTAGCCATGTGGGGGCTTACGGGTTTTGGGCTTTAGCTTGGTTGGTTAACCAAGGCTTGGACCATGGTTAAAGCTTATGATGCTCAGTAAAAATGGCATCATAGGGTAACCAAGGCTTGGACCATGGTTAAAGCTTATACAGTAAAAATGGCACCATAGGGTATGGACATGTGGTATGGCAAGTACATTGATTTAACCTCTCTATTATCTCTTTAAAAGTTTTTTCTCAAAAAATTTACCCATGGGATAAATATGAAGCTTAACCATGGGTGTATGGCTGGCTTTAAACTCAACCCTAGAGTCTAAGATGAAAATATCAAGCCTAACCATGGGTTGATGGCTGGCTTTAAACTCAACCCTAAGGTCTAAGGTAAGCTTTAACCATGGGTTGATGGCTGGCTTTAAACTCAACCCTAGAGTCTAGGATGAGTTATGGTAAGGTTTTTTAAAAAATTTTCAAAAAATTCACCCATGGGATAAATATGAAGCTTAACCATGGGTTTATTATTGGCTTTAAACTCAACCCTAGAGTCTAAGGTGAGTCATGGTAAGACTCATTTGACCATACCATGCTTAATTGATTTGGATTTGACCATAAGTCCAGGCTTTAAACTCAACCCTAGAGTCTAAGATGAGTTATGGTAAGGCTCATTTGACCATACCAAATTTAAACTCAACCCTAGAGTCTAAGGTGAGTCATGGTAAGCATTTGGTTAAACCAAGCTTAATTGGTTTAGATTTGGTCATAAGTCCAAAATGGTGTATGTATTTGACCATACCAAGCTTAATTGGTTTGGATTTGGTCATAAGTCCAAGATGGTGCACATGACCAAATCTTGTGTTTGGGCTAGGTTAGGCATGCCAATTGGCCCAATTAAATATGGAATTTGGCGTAAGAGATCATGAGGAACAACTTTCATGAAGGGTGAAAGTCATTTTGAGGTCAATTGGTTAATCAATTTAGTGGATTTTTTATTTTTGACCCATTTTAAGCATATTGGGTTAAGTTTGAGTCAAACTTGGGCTAGTCATGGGCTAAATCCAAATTGATTGTTGTGGTTGGTGTAAAAAATCATGATGAACAATTCTAATGAAGGATGAAAGTTATTTTGAAGTTGATTTGGTGGGGATAGGTTTTGATGGGTTTGGTTTTAGATCCAAATTAGGCATATAGGGCTAAACTTAGGTCAAACTTGAGCTAACTTTGGGCTAAGCTCAAATTGATTATTTTCTTTGGTGTGAAACATCATTATGAACAACTTTCATGAAGGATGAAAGTTGTTTTGAAGTTGATCTGTTGGTGTAAAAAATCATTATGAACAACTTTCATGAAGGATGAAAGTTGTTTTGAAGTTGATTCGGGTGAAGAACATCATTATGAACAACTTTCATGAAGGATGAAAGTTGTTTTGAAGTTGATTTGGGGGCTAAGCTTGGGTCAAACTTGAGCTAGCTTTGGGCTAAGCTCAAATTGATTGTTTTATTTGATGTGAAACATCATTATGAACAACTTTCATGAAGGATGAAAGTTGTTTTGAAGTTGATTTGATTGGGCTAAGTTTGGGTCAAACTTGGGCTAGCCGTGGGCTAAGTCCAAATTGATTGTTGTGTTTGGTTAAAACATCATTATGAACAACTTTCATGAAGGATGAAAGTTGTTTTGAAGTTGATTTGGTGGTTAACTTAGGTCAAACTTGAGCTAGCTTTGGGCTAAGCTCAAATTTATTGTTGTGTTTGGTGAATACTTAGGTCAAACTTGAGCTAGCCTTGGGCTAGGCTCAAATTAATTGTTGTGTTTGGTGTAATCATGTAGGGCTAAACTTAGGTCAAACTTGAGCTAGCCTTGGGATAGGCTCAAATTAATTGTTGTGTTTGGTGTGAAATATCATTATGAACAATTTTCATGAAGGATGAAAGTTGTTTTGAAGTTGATTTGATGGTTAATTTTAATTTATGGAACAATTTTCATGAAGGATGAAAGTTGTTTTGAAATTGATTTGATGGTTAATTTGAATGGAATGATGGATTTGGGTTTAGACTTAAATTAAACCCTTAAGGGTCAAATTTGAGTCTAACTTGAGATAGCTTTGGGGATTTGGATTTAGACCTAAATTAAGCCTTTAAGGGTTAAATTTGGGTCTAACTTGAGCTAGATTTGGGCTAAGCTCAAATTTATTATTGCGTTTGGTCAAAAATGATCTTATAAAGGATTTTCAACAAAACTGGATGCCAATTTGAGGTCTAAGGCATTCAATTGTTGAAATTTGGGGTGTTAGCCAATATTGAGAGCTCAAATTGATTGTTGTGTTTGGTCACAAATGACCTCACAAAGGATTTTCAACAAAACTTTAATTTGAGGTCTAAGGCATTCAATTGTTGAGATTTGGGGTGTTAGCCAATATTGGGGCTAATCTTGGGAATTTTGTTTGAGGTCTAAGGCATTCAATTGTTGAGATTTGGGGTGTTAGCCAATATTGGGGCTAATTTGGGGATTTTGTCAAAGATGGTCAAATTATTATAAAGGATTTTCAACAAAAATTGGATGCCAAGTTGAGATCTAAGGCATTCAATTGTTGAGATTTGATGTGTTAGCCAATATTTGGGCTAATTTGGGGATTTTGTCAAAGATGGTCAAATTGACCAAATTGGACCATGGTGTAGTTAGGGGCTAATTTAGGGATTTTGTCAAAGATGGTCAAATTGACCAAATTGGACCAAGGTGTAGTTAGAAAAAATAAAATTAGGAATATTTTGGATTTATTGGGATTTATTAGGAATTTTTGGAATTTTTGGATTTTTGGGTCATGGAGGGGTATCTTGGTAATTTGGTCATTTTTGGAAATTTTTGTCAATTTTGGCAAATTTGGATGTATTCAAGGTGTTTGAAATGTGTTTTGATCAATTTTAGATATTTTGGCCAAATTTGGGAATTTTGGCCAAATTTGGGAATTTTGGCCAAATTTGGGTCCCAATGGCAGTTAGGTAATTTGAAGGTGCATTTTGGCCAAATTTGGGTTATGGGTTTTGATTAATTTTGGGTATTTTGGCAAAATTTGGGAATATTAGCCAAATTTCGGTCTTTTGATCAATTTTGGGTATTTTGGCATAATTTGGGAATATTAGCCAAATTTGGGTCCCAAGGGAAGGTAATTTGGAGGTGTATCGGGGCAAAAGCCAAGTTGGGCATTTCAAGTAGAATTGGATAGATATCCATTCGAAATGAACCATGGATCATTAAAATCCCCATTTTGGGTTCTTATGTATTGGTTTCAAGTAGAATTGGATAAATATCCATTCTAAATGAACTGTGGATCAATAAAACCCTCATTTTAATATCCATTCGAAATGAACCATGGATCATTAAAATCCCCATTTTGGGTTCTTATGTATTGGTTGGGCATTTCAAATAGAATTGGATAGATATCCATTCTAAATGAACCATGGATCAATGAAATCCACCTTTTGGGCTCTCGTGATCTTAATTAGTGTATTGTGAAGATTTAGTAAGGGTATAATGTACCTTAGCTTCAAATCAAAACCCAGGGTTAATCCTAAGGCCAAGTAACCCTATAAGAACTCTTCTTGAGCTCTCCCATAATGATCTTACCTTCTAAATATTAANATTCGATATGAAAATTGAAATTATCAAATCAATTTTCAAAAAGTTATGAATCAGAAGTATTGAACTGATTTGGTATAAAAAAATTGAAATAATTGGATCAATCTTTTGAAAGGTTATGAATCAATGAACTGATTCAGTATAAAAATTGAAATTATTGGATCAATTATGAAAAGTTATGAATCAGACAATCGAACTGATTTGATATGAAAATTGAAATTATCGAATCAATTTTCGAAAAGTTATGAATCAAAAGTCGAACTGATTCGATATGAAAATTGAAATTATCGAATCAATTTTTGAAAAGTTATGAATCAGTAGTATTGAACTGATTCGGTATAAAAATTGAAATTATTGGATCAATCTTTTGAAAGGTTATGAATCAGAATTATCAAACTAATTCGATATGAAAATTGAAATTATCGAATCAATTTTCGAAAAGTTATGAATCAGTAGTATTGAACTAATTCGGTATAAAAATTAAAATTATTGGATCAATCTTGAATGAGAAATATCGAACTGATTTGAAGTGAAAATTGAAATTATTGAATCAATTTTCGAGAAGTTATGAATCAGAAGTATTGAACTGATTCAATTGAAATTATCGAATCAATTTTTGAAAAGTTATGAATCAGAAGTATTGAACTGATTCAGTATGGAAATTAAAATTATCAGATCAATTATGAATCAGAAATATCGAACTGATTCAATATGAAAATTGAAATAATTGGATCAAAATTTTTAGTAGTAAATCAGAGTTATCAGACTGATTTAAAGTATCATGTGTTTCAGAAAGCATAAGGTGTAAAAATTTATGCTATTTTGAAAATGATTTGCAAGACTCATTTGCAAGTATCATATAGAGTTTGTGACTCTATAGAGATATCACAGAAGAGAACATTGTGTAAAATATGTGATTTTGTGGGGATGTAGATCGAACGAGGTCATGCTATACAAGCAAGGAATTCTCAAAATTGAGAAAAATTATTTGGCAAATTTAATTTGTTTATTGTAAAATTTTGTTACTGATTCATACAGTCATTTCTTACAATATATCATGTATATATCTCAAAAGATGAAAAATACATCATGCTATTCGCATAACTGGTACATCCATGAGTACATAATATAAAGTACAAAATAAACTGCCTTCATATCGTAGGCTGTATATTTACATTATCTGTACATTTATCAGTAGAAGATCTATTTGCGAACTATTTGAGCTTCTAAACAAGATGACCTTCTGGGCTGTTGTATTGAGATANTTTCTTAAAATTAATGGAATTTCTTATTAAATGTAATTCCCCTTATGCTAAAAAACTTGTTCAATGTGGTTTGATACTGATTCAGTGGTTAGCCGACCGATCCCACCTCTTTGATAATTATGGGAAAATCAACAATGAAATCCCAACTTAAAAGATGTGTTTGATTTGGTTTGTTAGGACCTCTAGATGATATAGAAATTTGTCTTGTTATCATCAAAGAACTCGATATCAAATGCGTAGAAGCACCTGATTTTGAAGAACTTTCAAGTGAAGACGTGTCATTTAAATTTGAAGAAGAATTTAAATTAATAGTAGATGAGCTAAGAGAAGTCAATTTGGGAATTGGAGAAAACACAAGACCAACCTTCATCAACTCACTACTTAATGACATTGAAGCAAAGGAAATACTTCAACTACTAAAAGAATATGAATATTACTTCACTTAGAGTTACGATGAGATACTTGGACTTACTCCAGAAGTGGCAATCAATAAAATTGAAATGAATCAAATCGTGATTCTTTTAAGACAAGCTCCAAGAAGAATTCAAGTAGAAGTCGAGCAACAGTTCATGGCCGAGGTTAAGAAAATAATCGAAGTGGGATTCATCTGAGAAGAAAATTGCCCAACTTGGCTAGCCAACATTGTGTCAGTGAAAAAGAAAAATGGCCCAGTTTGGATCTGTGTCGGCTCAGAGATATAAATAAAGCTTATCCAAATGACGAATTCCCCTTGCCAATCCAAGAGTTGATGATAGATATTGCGTTAGCATAAGCTATTTTATCATTCATGGATTGATCATCGGGCTATAATAAAATCAAAATGTCTCTAGAAGATGAACCAAAAATAGCCTTTCGAATAGCCGTAGGGATTTACTGCTATAAGGTAATGCACTTTGGACTTAAGAGTGCTGGTGTGACAAACCAGTGAGCTATGACACAAATCTTTGACAAACTCATCCACAACTAGGTCGAGTGTTATGTGGATGACTTAGCCACAAGAGTAGACAAAAGGATGACCATGTGTACGATTTGTGAATTATCTTCAAAAAATTTTGACAATGTAATCTTAAAACAAATTCCTTAAAGTGCTCCTTTGGTGTTCACTCAGACAAATTCTTAGGATTTTTTGTTCATCATCGCCTCTAAAGATTGAGGCAATCTTAAATAGGCTTCCTCCAAAGAATTTTACCAAAATACAGTCTGTCCAAGTAAAGTTGGCATATATAAGACGTTTCATTTTTAAATTTTCAGGTAGGTTTCAACTACTCACTGCCATAACAAGAAAGAATGATAAATTCACGTAGGATGATAAATGACAACACATTTTTGAAAGCATCAATCAATTTTAATGACACCTTCTATTCTAGCAGCCCCTATCTTAGGAAGGCCTCTGATCCTCTACGTTACGGCTTCAGATGACAAACTTGGAGCCATGCTAGCCTAAGTCAATGATGATGGTAAAAAAATGGATTATACTATGTAATTCTTCATTTAATTCCGACTAAAATAATGTATCCTGCAATTAAGAAGCATTTATTTGCTTTGATCATTATCATTCAACAACTCAACCACTACATGCTCCCTCATAAGGTGACTCTCATCTTGAGAATCAACCCTTTGTAGTACCTAATGGCTTGACCGATGCTCTCCCAAAGACTAGCCATGTGGGCAATGATACTATTTCAGTTCAACATAACTTTTGTGCCCTTACAAGTCGTTAAAGGAAAAATACTGGCAAACTTCCCAACAACACACTCGATACTGGCAGGGTCCCCTCTCAATGATGACTTGCTGGACTAAAATATATTGGTGCTCGAAGGTTCCCGTACTCACAGTTAAGAACTATATTCTAATGGATCTTCATCTATTAATAAAGACAATGACATGTAGAAAATCGTACCTGGCAAGGCAGGGCTAGGATTGGTTTTCATCACTATAAACTGAGCAATGATGCCATTCACTTAACACTTTATAGAGGCTTGCATGAACAATGAAGTAGAGTATGAATAGGTCATAACTGGCTTAGACCTTATTATCTTACTGTAAATAAAAAACATCAACATTTATGAAGATTTCTAACTTATCATCAACCAAGTTGTTGGAAAGTACAAGACTCTAAAACTAAGTCTTGAACAATCTTTACACAACATGGTGAAATGCTAGAACAAATCCTAAGCATTATGCTTTCTGGAGTTCAGAGGTGAGACAACTCATTAGTAGATGCTTTGACAAAGCTCGCAAAGGAGTTTGCCTGCTCAGAA
>JXCR01049369.1:152855-199843 GCA_002079205.1 Phalaenopsis hybrid cultivar | reverse complement strand
GTCAATTCTAAAGCTAAGTAATCCTATAGGGACTCTTCTTGAATTCTCTCATAATGATCTTACCTACTAAATGCTAGAGGTTAAGGTCAATATGTGGAATTTCAAGTTGAGTAAAAAGAAGAGTTTTGAATTTCTAATGGTGAGGGTATCTTTTCTAGTTTTCAAAGACTAGTCAGTAGGAAAGTCCTATGGCTAGACCTAGGCTACTGAAGAAGTTTCTAGACCTCAACCAAAAGTGAGGTCAACAAGCTCCCTTATAGTGGCCCCACCCACTAAGTGCTAGAGGTTATGACAAGAATATGGTACTTCAAGTTGAGCACAGAAGAGTTTAGAATTTCTAATGGTGAGGGTTCCTTTTCTAATGTTGTAGGAATAGTCAGCAGGAAAGTCCTATGGCTATACCCTAAGCTACTAAAGAGGAAAGACTAAACCTCAAAAAAAAGTGAGGTTAACAGTGGAACAAATTCTAGCTTCTCATTAGTTTCTCTTTCAGCATAGGAATGTATATTTGAAAGAACAGACAATGGTTAATAAATTTAGTTGAATCTTCTTCAATCCACTTGTTCTTTAGATACATGGCCTTGTCTGCTTCTTCTATAAAATTGGTATGGCTAAACTGCATCTTTAGTTTCCATCCCATATGATATAGATGTGTGTTAAATTTCCATCACTTTTGCTTCAATTGAAGCCACATTAGCCTCAATCCTCGTGATTTTCTCCACTATTCCTTCGATACTAACATCTAGAAAACCATTATACATCTCTTGCGCACTTTGACTAATAAACTTCATTCTCATTACATCCTCCTCCTTCAAATCACTCTCCCAAGACGACATTTTTCCAAGACTCTCTCTTTTCACTTAGAATTTAGGGTAAAATGAAGGTGTGGTGAGATTTCTCCTCATACCGTTCTATTTATAGGCATTAAATCTCCCCCATAACTCTTAAGTACGTCCTAGAATTGCTCTTACATGTTTAAGCCAACAAATTTGCACTTAGAACATCTAGAAATCATAATTTGCATTTTTTTTAACTATCACACTGAAGCGTCGGATATTAGCGCTTAAGCGCCAGTGCTCAATTTAGCACAGGTCAAATTAACGTCCAAACATTCATTCTAACATGTCTAAATCATCTTTAAAGATCTGAAAATTATCACCAACTTAATATATGGTCAAAATACTACCAGAATTTTCTAAATCACTCAAAACAACATAAAAATAAAATCAAATAGCCCAACGTAACCAATGCTTATTCTGGTTGACCCGACACCAGAAAATCCTTTAATTTAAGTTGGTCACCAAAAAAGTAGGATTTCAGGCTGTGACCATTCACTTTGAATATTTTATCAGTTTTAGGATCTTTGATATCCACAGCTGCATAAGGATAAACTTTCACCACAACAAATGGGCCCATCCACCTGGACTTAAGTTTTCCTAGAAATAATCTTAACCTCGCATTATAAAGCAAAACTTGGTTCCCAGGTAGAAAATTTATAGTTAGAATCCTTCGATCATGCCACATCTTCATCTTTTATTTGTAAATCTTAGCACTTTCATAAGATTCATTCCTTATCTCTTCAAGCTCATTTAATTACAATAATCTTCTCTCACCAACATCTTTCAAATTATAATTAAATTTCTTAATCGCTCAATATGCATTATACTGAAGTTCAACTAGTAAGTGATACGCTTTCCCAAATATTACCCTTTATGGGGACATTCCTTTACGAGTTATGTATGCAGTCCTATAAGCCTATAAAACATAGTCAAGTTTAGTTGTTCAATCCATTTTAGTTGGATTTATAGATTTTTCCAATATTCTTTTAATTTCTTTTTTTGATAATTTATTCAAATCACTTGTATGAGGATGATAAGCAGTAGCAATTCTATGGTTAATATGATATTTCCTTTTTAATTTCTCCATTATTGCATTTTTGAAATGACTTCTGTCGTCAGTTATGGTCACTCTCGACATCCCAAATCTACAAAATATATTTGTTCTTAAAAAATTAGCAACACTTTGAGCATGACATCGAGGTAAAGCAACAACTTCTATCCATTTGGATACATAATCTACTGCTAACAATTATATAAATTTCTGAAGGATGGTATAAATGATCCCATGAAATCTAATCCCCAAACATCAAATATCTCAACTTCTAACACATAGTTGAGGGGTATCTCATTCCTCCTAAAAATATTGCTTACTCATTGACATCGATCACAAATTTTGATATAAGCATTAACACCGCTAAAAATTGTAGGCCAATAAAATCCAGATTGTACATTTTTTATTGTGTTTTATCAACACCAAAATGTCCTCCAAAATCAGAATTATGACATTTTTTGATAATTTCATAGGTTTCTTCTAAAGGCACATATCTTCGAATAATAAGATCCTTCCCTTGTTTATATAAAAATGGGTCATCCCAAAAATAAGTCTTAGCTCCAGATAAAAATTTCCTCTTCTGTTGGTATGTCATTCCATAAGGTATAATATCACTAACAATGAAGTTCACAATGTCTGTATACCATGGAACACGCAACTCATTAATATTGAAAAATTTTTCATCTGAAAAATGTTCATTAATCTCTTTTTCATAATAGAGTAGTTTTTCTGATTCATGCCTGAACAGATGATCAGCAATTTGATTCTCAGCTCCCTTCCTATCTGCTATTTCAAAGTCAAATTCTTACAAAAGAAGAACCCATCGTATCAATCTAGGTTTTGCATCCTTCTTTTTCATTAAGCAAGCAAAATGATCTGTATGCACTAGACATTTAGTTCCAATCAAGTATGATCTAGATTTATTAAAAGCATATACTATAGCTAATAACACTTTCTCAGTTATTGTATAATTAATTTGAGCTTCATTAAGAGTTTTACTAGCATAGTAGATAACTTCGAAAATCTTATCATGTTTTGGTCCTAAAACAGCTCCAATAGCATAATCACTAGCATCACACATTAGTTCAAAAGGCTTTCCCCAATCAGGTGCAATAATAATTGTTGTAGTGACTAATTTTTCTTTTAATAATTCAAAAGCTTTTAGGTACTCATCATCAAAATTAAAAATTACATCTTTTTCAAGCAAATGGCACAGAGGCTTAGCAATTTTTAAAAAGTCTTTAATATATCACCTGTAGAATATAACATGTCCTAAAAAATTTCTAATTTTCTTTACACTTGTTAGGCAAGGTAAATTAGTGATCACTTGAATTTTTGTAGGGTCTACTTCCATACCTTTTTCTAAAATTTGATTTCTCAAAACTATTCCTCCTGCTACCATAAATTGACATTTTTTCCAATTAAGGACTAAGTTTATTTCTTCATAGCGCTTAAGAACTATTGATAGATGTTATAAACATAAGTCAAACGAAGTTACAAACACTAAAAAATCATCCATAAATACTTCAATTCCTTTTCAATTAAATCACAAAAAAAGCCACCATACATCTTTGAAATATATCAGGTGCATTACATAAACCAAAGGGAATTATTCTAAAAGCAAATGTGCCATAAGGACTGGTAAAAGTTGATTTCTCTTGATCCTCAAAAGCTAGTTTTATTTGGTGATAACAGGCATATCCATCATGAAAATAAAAGTATTTATGCCTAGCTAGTTTATCCAACATCTAATCTTGAAAGGGTAGTGGGAAATGATCTTTCCTTGTGGCGAGATTTAATTTTCTATAATCAATGCATATTTTCCATCCTATATTTTATCTTATTAATATTAACTCATTATGTTCATTTAAAGTCACAGTCACTCCTCCATTCTTAGGAACACAATGAATTGGAATAACCCATGCACCATTTGAAATAGGGTAGATAATTCTAGCATCTAACCACTTTAAAATTTCTTTCTTAACAACTTCTTTCATAACAAGATTCAATCTCCTTTGAGGATCAGCTCTGGGTTTTCAGTTCTCCGCCATACGAGTTATATGCATACCAATTGAAGGACTGAGTGCTTTTATATCGGCAATTTTCCATACATAGGCTTTCTTATAAATCTTTAAGATTTTCATCAAACTATCTTCTTCTTCTGTAGTTAATTTTGAGGAAATTATAATAGGTAATCTAGAAGAATCACCTAAAAAGGCATACTTCAAATGTTCAGGAAGTAACTTCAACTCAAGCTTAGGAGGATTTTCAATCAATGGACAAGAAGATGTACCTTTCTCTTTTGTGTCTAAAACTTGAAAACTTTCTCGAACATAATTTAAATCCTCCTTATATAAATCTTCATGTTCATCTAATTCCTCTTCTTGCTCGTGTTCCAACTCTTTCATCTCACATTTCTCTTCATAAGTTGTTTTGAAATGACATTCACTTAAATAACTTATCACATCCATTCTATAGCTTTCATCATCTTTACCATTTGTAGAGTATTTCTTTGATTTAGAAATATTAAATGTAATTGTTTGATCATTGACACACATAGTTAATTATCCTTTCTGCACATCTCCTTTCTCCAGTGTTTAGGAATGGTCTCCCTAAATGATAGGTATCTCTTTATCTTCCTCCATATCTAGCACATTGAAATCAACGGGAAAAAAAAAATTGATCCACCTTCACTAGGACATCTTCTATAACTCCTTTATAATATGTTTTTGATCTATCCACTAACTGCAGAGTTACAGTAGTAGGGGTTATTTCTCCTAATCTTAATCTTTTAAATATTGATAATGGCAAAAGGTTGATGCTTGCTCCTAAATCACATAAAGTTTTCCCATATAATTTATCTCCTATTGCACATGAAATTGTAAAGCTACCAGGATCTTTAAGCTTTTTAGGAAGTTTCTAATGGATTATAGCACTTCACTCCTCACTAAGTGCAGCAGTCTCATTATCTTTAAACTTCCTTTTTCTATTAAGAATATCCTTCATAAAGTTCACATAGTTTGGCATTTGTTTTAAGGCTTTAACAAATGGAATATTAATTGTAAGCTTCGTAAAATTTTTAGAAATTTTGAAAATTTCTTATACAACCTTTATTGTCGAAGCCTCTGAGGAAATGGAGGTGGTGGTATTTCCAAATCAACTTTAAGTGGAGAAATAAGTTTTTCTAAACTTGTCGGAGCATCCTCTTTTGGTTGTTCAATTTTCTCTCTCTCTACTTCAGTCTGTTTTTGAACTCTACCTTCCAATTCTCTTCCACTTCTAAGTTGAACGGCTTTTACTTACTCTTTATTCTGGTCTTTTGTATTTACTTCTGTATTACTAGGAAGTGTTCCTTGGGATCTATTACTTAATGAATTTTCTATTTATCCAAGTTGATTCTCAATATTTCTAATTGTAGCTCATTGACATAGTAAGAGATTTCCCATTTATAACATCACTTCTTTTATAAATAACTTCTTCTCCTTAAATTTTGATATACTATTAAAACCTGGAGGATAAGTAGGTCTATAATTACTATTCCCTTGATTCTTCCAGTTTCCCAATGGGTTTGCATGATTGTTCCCCCATAGCTAATTATTACCACCAGTAGTATTATTCCAATTGATGTTGGGATGATTCTTCCAACCTAGGTTATAATAATTTGAATATGGGTTATTTTGCTTGTTATTTATAGCATTCAGAGTTTCTAATGATGCTTGAGAATCTACCATTTAGCCTAATAAATTCTCTTCAATTTTAGGAATTGGTTGAGAAAAATTTATTCCAAATTGGTCTAACTTCCTTAAAATTGCAGCAGCTTGATTTGCTAATATGGCTAAAGAATTTGTTTCATGAATGTTGGATACTTTCTTAAAATTTACCCTTTCATAAGGCCATTGAAAGTTATTGGTAGCCATCCATTCAATTAAAGCATAAGCGTCATTAAATGGTTTTGACATCAATAAGCCCCCAGCAGCGGCATCGATAATAGATCTAAGAGATCCAGCTAATCCATTGTAAAATGTTTAAATTATTAACCAATCTGGTATAGCATGGTGTGGACACTTTCTTAAGCATTCTTTAAATTTCTCCCATGCTTCATAAATAGATTCCCCTTCAAACTGACTAAAAGATGTAATATCATTTTTGCTTTGCAGTCTTTGATGGTGGAAAAATTTAGCAAGGAATATTTGTGATAAATCACTCAAAGTTCTGATAGATCCATGTGATAACAAGTGTAATAATTTCATAGCCTTATCCCTAAATGAAAATGGAAATAATATAAGCCTTATAACATCATCTGATACACCATCATATTTAAATGTACCTCACAATTCTAAAAAATTTACAAGATGTAAATTTGGATCTTCAATTGGTGCTTCTCCAAACTGATTATTTGATACCATTTGAATAATAGTAGGTTTAAGCTCAAATGAATTAGCCACTACAACTGGTTTTTGAATACTACAATGAAGTTCATCCATCATATGTTTTGCATAATCTCTTAATGGTCTAAACTCTTCAACATTTTGATTATTTCAATTTGTGATTTCATGAAATCTTTTAGTAATTTTTAATTTTTTAATTTTTTTAATAGTTCTTTCTAATACAGAATCGTAAGTCACTACTCCTGTGGAACCTAAACTACGCATACATTACTATAAAACACAATAAAATAAAATTAAATAAAAATAAATAAAAGCTCACTAACGAAAACTTTATATAAAAACAACACTACAATATTCTTTAAGTAAATCTTAAAGTTTAAAAAAGACTTACCAAAAATTTTGTTGCCCAAAAACTNTGGTTCCCCCATTATATATATATATATATAAATTACTAATAATTAGTTTTCTTCCTTTCTCAGCAGCAGCGCCAAAAACTTGATACTGATTTTCTATATGACTAGATGTTAAATGCGATGAATGCGATTAATTTCCTTAATAAATATTTTTAATTTGCAACGGTGCTAAAAATTTAATCCAAGGAAAAGGCTAGATAAATTTTTCACTATGAAGCAAATAAGAATGTAGTTATAATATTTTAATGAAGGATACTACGCAAGTATATGTATCATTATAAAGTAATGTATAACTTTTCTGATTAAGTCCCGAATATCGAACCCACATGAAAGAATTAGTTTTAGATGACAAAATACTTAGCAATTTATGTTCTTACTCAAACTTAAGATGCTAAATTAGGAATGAAGGTTCAATTCTTTTTGTAATTTTGTTTAGTTGAAAATAATGTAAGCAACAAATTAACTTAACTAAAGTACTTCAAAGATGAAGGCAATATAAGTAAAATATCTTTTTACTTATCATGAATTAGTGATAAATATAGAAATTTAGTTGTGGAAGTATACTAAACTTGTTGTGCCAAGTAGGAGCAATAATATTCTTTACCCTTACTAGAGATTCTATAAAGAATATTGGTTAATCTATAGTTTTAATAGTCTTGAAGATCGGCTAGGAAGGAAAGATACTAGCTCTCACTCTAGAATGCCCTCTTCTCCCTCCACATAGGGGCTAACATCTCGTATCAAAACCTAAAACTGTAAATCAAATTGGGGGCTTTAGCCTGTCACTCTAAGAACCTCTAATTCTACACCCTTTAAAATATATTTTCCTATTTATTTGCACTTAACCATATGAACTAGATTCTCTTTAATGAAATCAATAAGTGATTCCAACCATTTGTTGACTGATACAATACCATCTCAGATCTTACATGTTCTCACAACTGGTATTAATATCTTAGTTGGTCAAATCAAGAAGTAAATGAAGTGCAAGGTCTTGAATAATCACAACTTCCAACTTTGAAGTCTAATACATCACACAACATCTTTTAAACATTTAATCACTTATCATTTTAATGAAAAAGATAAGGAAAACTACTAAGAATTCATGGAGAAAACTTTACCACACATGAGTTTAAAAGTAGAAATCATGCTCACAAACTAGAAATCTAAATTAAAAACCAAGTGTAGTTACAAAGATAAACGCTTATCTCAAATTGTCTCCATCAAATATCTGAAGTTTCATTGAATTCTCTTC
This sequence comes from Phalaenopsis hybrid cultivar, assembly GCA_002079205.1. Lineage (NCBI taxonomy): Eukaryota > Viridiplantae > Streptophyta > Magnoliopsida > Asparagales > Orchidaceae > Phalaenopsis > Phalaenopsis hybrid cultivar. Next base: position 191,897 of record JXCR01049369.1, on the reverse strand, counting down.
CTTCTCTCACAATACAAACTAAAACTCAAAATAAAATAAAATAAAATAAAAGTAGTCAGCGATGGCGGCGATTGGTGGTTGTTGGCCTCTTTTTCTGGATAATCTAAGACTTTTTTATAAAAATCCAAGGGGAGCCTTGGTGTCTCTTCAAAAGGTGTCTCCATTCAATGAATCTTCTAAAAATTGTCTCCTCATAAGCCAATTGAATGATTTTTTGTTCTGTGGACTATTTACCATATTTTCATCAAGGGTTGCTTCATACACCTCTTCAAAATTCCGCTCCAATTAAATAATTCATCAAATAACTACTTTTGGCGCTTAAGCGTGGGGGACCTAGCGCTTAGGCGCGGATCTGGGTGAATAGGCGCCTTAGATCTTTTTTGCATATTTCTTCATTTTTGCTCTAAATTTGACCCTTTTTCACTCTTTTTAGCATTTTCATCCATTTGATTGTACATGCAATAAAAAAACATAAATACCTTTAATTAAAGAGAAATATCTCAAAAAATAGGTATAAAAATGTGTACAAAAATACTATATATTTTAGGTGTATCAACTACTCAAATTCCCTTGACTCACACTTTGCATAAATTTCACAAGTCTTCATATCATTTTCAGAAAGTTTCACACTCTACACAAGATTCCATAAATTTTTTGCATTCTCCATGCTTCACAAGATCCTCCACAATTTCTGCAATTACCATAACCTCCTCTGCACTCGGGGTAAACCTCTGTTCTATTACTTTGAGATAGGAATCCATCCTACTCCCATCTCACCACCGAGCTTGACCTCTATTCTACTCCCTTGATATAGGTCTCCATCCTACTCCCATCTCAGCACTTGGGGTAGACTTCCGTTCTACTCCCTAAGAATGATCCTCCGTCCTACTCTCATCTTAGCACTCAAGATAAACCTCCATTCTACTCCATCGGGATGGGCCTCCATCCTACTCTCATCTCGGCACCCCAGATAGAACTTTGTTCTACTCCCTAGTGATAGGCCTTTATCCTATTCCCATCTCAGTACTCAAGATAGACCTTTGTTCTACTCCCTCAAGATAGGCCTCCATTCTACTCTGATCTCAACACTACTGATAGACATCCATTCAACCCCATTGAAATAAGCCTCTGTTCTATTCGCTTATGCTACCTCTTGGGTTCGATGTGAGTCCCCAAGTTTTCCTTCCCATTATTACTCGTCACATATTAGGTTGGATGTGATTCCCTAAGATTTACTTCCTAATGTAACATCCTTTACTACCTCTTGAGTTGGATGTGAGTCCCCGAGCTTTCCTTCTCTTTGTAGAAAATTTGAAACTCCCTTAGGATAGGCCTCCGTCCTATTCCCTTTCACAACTTCTTCGGTTGGATGTGGGTCCCTAAGCTTCCTTCCCAATGTAGCTCGTCACCTCTTAGATTGGATGTTAGTCCCCGAGCTTTCCTTCCTAATGTGACACCCTTTGCTACCTCTTTAGTTGGATGTGAGTCCCCGACTTTTCCTTCCCAATGTATCTCGTCACTTCTTAGGTTGGATGTGAGTCCCCCAGCTTTCCTTCTTAATGTGACACCCTTTGCTACCTCTTGAGTTGGATGTAAGTTCTCGAAAGCTTTTCTTCTCAATGTAGTAAATTTGAAATTCCCTTCCACTACCTATTGAGTTGGATGTGAATCCCTGAGCTTTCCTTCTCAATGTAGCTCATCACCTCTTAGGTTCGATGTGAGTCCTCAAGCTTTCCTTCCTAATGTGACACCCTTTGTTACCTCTTGATTTGGATGTAAGTCCCCGAGATTTCTTCTTTTTAATGTAGCAAATTTGAAATTCCCTTCCGCTATCTCTCAAGTTGGTTGTGACTCCCCGAGCTATCCTTCTCAATGTAGCAAATTTGAAATTCTTTTCTGCTACCTGTTGGGTTAGATGTAAGTTTCTGAGCTTTCTTCCCAAATGTAGCTCATCACCTCCTACGTTAGATGTGATTCCCTAGGCTTTCCTTCCTAACGTGACACTCTCAGCACCTTCTACTACCTCTTAGGTTGGATGTGAGACCCTGAGCTTTCCTTCAAAATGTAGCACCTCATTTCTTCGATCGGTATTTCGAGTTGGATGTGAGTCCTTGTGCTTTCCATCTCGAAGAGGCTCCACCACACATTCTAAATTCAAAAAATCTTTCTTACAACTTGAAATCAAATTAAATTAATATTTTATCGAAATTAATATGAGGTTAGGTTAACTCGAATTGAACATTTCTCGCAACCACAGCATCATTAACGGTTGTCTCTAGAAATCCACATTTTTATCCCCAGTAGGAGTCCCTCTCTACTCTCCAGCGGAAACCTTTTTTAATTTTCTTTCTTCACTACTCTAAGCATGTTGGCTTAGGCAGTTGTGTCGATTTGTTGATCTTTCGTTCAAGGCCAATACGTGCGGTGTACTTCCCTAGCACACCACACCTATTCGGGATCCATTTGTTAACCTCACTTATTGTTGAGGTGTAGTCTTTCTTCCTTAGAAGCCTAGGATCTAGCGATAAGACTTTCCTGTTGACTATCATAGAGGACTAGTAAAGGAACCCTCACCATTAGAAATTCCAATTGCCTCTTTACTCTCTTGAAGTTCCACATGTTGGTTCTAACCTTTAAGAACTTAGTAGGTGGAGCCAATATGGGGGAGCTCAAGAAGTATCCCCATGGGGCTGTATAGCCTTGGGTTAGCCTTGGGTGGTGTTGTCTTGGTATTACACAAACACTTGAACCCCAAACCTTCACTCACAACCTCAAGCCTAATCTACTAATACATAGCCTGGTTCCCCCATTCTCTTGGAAACCCATATGGATAATCCCACAAACCTTTATCTCTAGGCTAAGGTCAGGCTAAGATGAACACATGGAGGATACAAAATGGGATTCCTTGGTCTCATAGCACCATAGTGGTAATTTTGTGAATAACATTCCTATTGAACCCCAATTCTACCTAATTGCCCAATTTTTTCCAAAATTACCAAATTACCCTTGAAACACTAAAATTTCAAGAGTGACCCAAATTTCTTAGTTTTATCTAAAAAATCTTTTCAAACCCTTTCAAACTACCCAAATTGCCCAATTTTGGCCTTTTAGCCTCAAAATTTCCTAAATTCCCAAATTACCCCGTAATTCACAAGAATTATTAAAATACTCTTCATGGCCCAAATTATCCAAAAAAATCTCCAAAATCTTTCCAAACACTTCCAAAACAAATCTTGACCATCCATCAAAGTTCAATTTGAGCAGATTCATCAATTTTGACCAAAATCCTAATTTTACCATTAACTACCTAAAGTCTCCAAATCACCACAAATTTCTACCAAATTGATTTAAAAATTCCCCAATTACAAATATAAATCCAATTTTATCATATCTAACCCAATATTGAACCAAATTCAATCACAATTGAACCCAATTTCAAACCCAAATTCCAAGCCCAATTTGAAACCCCAGTTTGACCTTATCTTCAAATTCCACTAAATTGAATGCAATTGACCTATCAAATTTCCTCAAATTCACTTCCTAAACTCTTTGTAACAACCCCATAGACCATATTGAGGCTTTAATTGACTTTTACCAAGCCTTAAGCGCCTAATTTCAATTCAAACAAAAATCACCTATTTTTCCTCAAAGTCCAAATTTCTTCAAATTGAACTTCACAACCCTTCAATTTTCCGCCCAGTTATTTCCCAAATACCTTGTGACAATTTCCTACATCAAATTTACAAATAAATTGGATTAGATCCAAGCTTTAGCCAAGCCTAAACCCAAGTCCAAGCCTACTCTTGCATTTTGAACCAAAACCCACTTGGAGCTACTTGGTTTGACACACCTTGAACCAACTCAGCAGCCACTTGAACCCTAAGAACCTCCCTAAAAGCTCTTAGCCCACCTTAGAGGTGCCATGGACCAATGGTTCCATGATTTGTGGGATTCCATCCAAGTTTTGTTCAAGTAACCTAAGCTTGAGCTTAAAATATTAAACCCTCATCCTAATCACCATTAAACCTTCCCCTTAGTTCCTTGAGCCAGCTAGCCACCTCCCCTGCCCTAGTAGGCTTGCCTAGTGGCTAGAAAATTTAAAACAAAGAGGGCCTCCCCCTTGGTTTGAACCCAATTATAACCATCCAATGTAGCTCACCCCCATTGGTCATTGACGTCGTTCAGCCCTCCACCTAAGATCTTTTATCCACCTCTTAGTTTGGCCAAATAAGCTCTTGCTCCCCCATCTATTTACACCATACCCTCCATGGACAAGAGGACTTGGGGAGAGCCCTCCAAATTGCTCAAAGAGCTTTTCCTAGCCTTCCTAAGATCATTATATCCCTTTTACCCCACTTAAATCCACATCTAGAGCTAAATTTTGAGTTCAAAAACCAAGACTTTTTCTGTCCCTCAGCCAAATTCCATAAAACTTACCCCATCAAACCCCCCCCCTCAATTGAGCACTTTAGCCCACTCCTAGACCAAGGCTGCATCACCTATTTGTTTAAATTCTACTTAGACCTTACACCATCTCAAACCAACACTTTAAGGTGGTTTGTTGGACTCTACTAATGCTTCCACAAGCACCTAATTGAGGCCTCACCCATTGGGCAAATCTATAGTCCACTAACCCTAATTTTTCCCTTAATTTCATTGATTGTGAAGTGAACTTGTATTTCATACGATTGTAACTGTATAGAGAGGTTTTCCATGAGTAGATAAAGCTGTAGAAGCAAATCCCATGTGATTTGGTTGAGTATTTAGTGAGAACTTAGGTCTGGAAGTGGGACAGCTCTCGGTTGAAGTCAGTTAGGGACGAAGACCAAGGACCGTCCAATCACGCGTGTATCGAATGGACGGCTCATATTGCATTGGACAGAATGTTCGTGAACTGCTAGCCGCGTCAGAGGCCTAAGTCAAAATTTCAAAGAATGAGAGTGTGCTACTTGGGGCTTTGGAGCTACCTATGTTGAGTTGGTTGTCGTGTGGATAAGTAGAAAAATAGATTATTTTTTGTTTAAATAAATTCAAAAACATAAAAAATTCATAACATGGTGTAGAAAAAGTATAGAAATCAAATAAAAATACACTCTTGCTCAGTAAACAGAGGAGAATAATGTAGAATAAAAATAAAAACTATTTGATGTATCTCTGGTTTTTAAATAATTAAATACTCACCGGACTATTTTAATTTTAAGTAAATAAATATTAGTCACCATAGCTTCAAACCTTAGAGGTTGATTTCTCATGACAGTGATGATGTCCACTAATTTTTTCCAAGGATAGAGGACACCTCTAGCTCTGAAACCCTAATTTTCATTTTTATTGGCCCATTTTTTATTAAATTAATTATATATATTAAAATATTGATCACAAAAATATGAGGATTATTTTGGTAGGTTCCTTGTGGTTAGAGGAGTCTAGGAATAATATAAAATATATTTATAGAAAATTAAATAAGTATAATATGATTAAGAAGTTAACAAATTTGGTTCCACACTAAATATTAGTCACCTAAACATTCTGTAAAAATTTGAAGTCCATTTGAGCCATATTAAATACTAAACTATATTTTTAAAATAAAATGGCATTTTTGCAATAAACTATATATATAATAAATAAACAATAATTAATAGAATTATGAAAAGTGATTTTCTAAGTGTTTTATGATAAGGAGTATATAGGAAAAAATAAAATGTATTTCAAAGTAAATAGTTCATTTGTTTGCCACTTTTTAAGTTTAAAATAATTAAAAATAACTAGAAATTTATATAATATGAAAATACCCAAGTATGTTTGTAATTGTTCTTAGATCACTTGGGACAACTTAAAATATTTTTCCTAATTTTTCTAATTTAGTTATGTATTTTTTAAGTGCTAAAAATGTTTTTTTTTCCTTAATTTTCCATTAAAATAATTTTAATAAATAAAATAAAATCACAAAAATGAAAATTTAATTTCTCTGAGTTCTCTATACTTAGGAAAATTTAATAAAAATATAAAAAGTGATTTTTGAAATTAATATTATTTTCTATTTAAGTAATCACTTAAATCAATAAATAATTATAATAATTGAAACATAATTTTAAAAAATTATAAAATTTTGTCCAAACGGTCCTCTGACCTAGATAAACTTCAAAAAATTTTCCCATGAAAAATGACTTGATTTTGATGAGTTAAATAAATTAATATTGAGAACCATTAATTTTTAATAAAATATTTATATGAATTAAATAAAAATTAGAAAAAATCATATTTTTTCCTCTTATGTTTTAAATGACACATGAGTGGAGTACCTTAATAATTTTGAAATCATTTGAGTTATATTTAGTGAGTTATGAAGTGGAGAGCCTTAAGGGAAAATGGTAAATTTTAGATTTTGATACCCTAATTAAATTTTTGGTTAACCAAGGGGTAAATGGGTAATTTTGACCATAATAAACCTTTTTAGATTTTTTAAACATAATGGGATAAGAGGTAGAAACCAACTTTTCATCTTTTCACGATAAGGGTAAAATTGTAATTTTATAAATAGTTGTGACTCGAAGGATTATTCAATTGGATGATACTAAGATAGTGGGCTTAAATAAGGAAGATAATAAATAACTTATTTGGAGCCATCCCTACTTGGTTATGAAATGATAAGTATGATTCCTTGATAAGAATTAAGTGCCTCTAATTCAACATTTTAGTCTTTATAAATCTACCCTAAGGATTGAATTTAAGGGCTTAGTAGTGGGCTATGCTTGATATTTGAACTTATTTAATGAGGTTTAGAAAAGAAAAACATGATTAATGAATACCCTTAAAACACTATGAGCCCAAATTTAGCGGTGGGCATAAGATTCTTAATGAATTTAGTTTGCTCTAGGGGCATCCATTTGCATAACTCCTAAATAGAACATTAAGTGAATGTATGAGTACCCCACTTTTGGGATAATTAAAATATTAAAGTTCACTGACCATAGGGTTTATTAAGCCATTAAAACATAATTGAAATTCAAATGATTAGTTGAACAATATAATAAGTTCAAATGTATTGGAAACTTCCAAAGGGTTCTAAAATTAACTAGCGATTGTTCCCTGAATACTTTTATAATATTTTGGATATTTTGAAGGACAATTGAACCTATTATTCTTTGTTCTAGAAAATCATCCATTAAAACTTTTAGGGACCCACCAAGTTATGCCTCGGGACCCGATGATTCACCTAAATCAATAAAAACACCCTAAACTACTTATCCTACATTAATTGACCCAATGCTCAAGGATTTTAGTCTTCTCTAAGGTATTTAAATCCTTGTGAGAAACTAGGGTCATGTGATTTTTCCACAAATGGATCATCAGACTTGTTTAAGTCTGAGGTATAGGTGGCTACGATAATTAAGATAATGCTAATGTGTGATAAAAAGAGGGATACAATGTGGGATTTTAGAAAAGTATCTCCTACCTTGAGGAACTTTAAAAAAAGGAGAGGATAATGACCGATGGTATTATAGGACGACTCTTGAGGGGATGATTTCCCTAAATACTTTGAGGACGCTTGTAATCTTAGTTCAAATAAATTGATTAACCCGTGGACTGCATAACTTTATAAAATATCTTAAACAAAATCTCTTTTTGCAAGATAAAATGAATTTTATATACATGAAAATTTAATCGAAATGGAAACTTATAAAGGTCCATGCTTGATCACTTTGATCAAGGTTAGGACTGCCTTCCATTAATGATCGGGTTGGTAGCTCTTACATAAGGTTGAGAAGCACACCGCCCAGCTCTGAGCCCCCACATTTACGAATGTCTTACACCTAGTCCCGATATTATATATAAGATTACGGGTGTTCTTCTACTTGTGTCTTCCTACGACTTGTTTTTCTTACTTTTCCATACTAGATGCTTTCGTTTACCTTCCTGCAATTTATTTAATTCTCACAAATATATTTTGCATTATGATGTTAAGCATGCAACGTGAGTAGAAAGAATATGAGAGGTATGCATTTCTATTTAATCCACAGTAATTTTATTTCCTTACTTTATAGCATTTTTCTACCAGCATTTATTTACCTTATATGTAGAACACAACACGTTTTTCAAAATTAAATAAGATTTTCAAAATAAAACAAAAATAACATAGCATTACATAATATGTCTTTTTAAATTTACGGGGGTCCCTCGGACTAGGTAACCCATGGTTGCTAACAAGATCTCCTCATTTTAAATGAGCCTAAAAACTTGTTAAAACTAAGTGAATTAAAAAAGAATATAGTGATAATGCAACGAGGGAACTGTGGAATCCTAATCAGTGTCACCCTAATCAACTTTTACCCCCTATAATGCTTGATCAACAAAACATGTCACTTGAAACATATTTGGTAAAATATTTTGAACATTTAGAGCTTAGGACTGCTATTACAACGAGAAGGTTGGAGCTAACTCTATGGGCAGCATAACAAAGATGTATAGAAGAACAACTACCAGAGAGCAAGTGGATCTACAATAACAAATATTTTCCTTAAAATTATATAATAAGCAATAGAATTTTGAGATTGTTTGCCTAGTGCAACATAAATCCTCACCATCTTTAGGCGTTTACACAACTCTGTTGAGCAATTTAAGCTCTAACTCGTCTTAGGTTTCTGTTGACCTCACTTTTGGTTGAGGTCTAGTTCTTCCTCTTTAGTAGCCTAGGGTCTAGTCGTAGGACTTTTCTGTTGACTATTTCTAGAAAAATAGAGAAGTAACCCACACCATTAGAAATAAAAAACTCCTCTTTACTCAACTTGAAGTTCCACATAGTGGTACTAACCTCTTGCACTTAGTAGGTGAGGTCATTATGGGGGAGCCATGGAAACTTTTCATAAGACTGCTTGACCTTAGGGTTTACCCTGAGTGTTGGTCTAGAGCTAAGGTACTCATCTCAATCACAATCAATCACAAATACAAATCCAAAATTTCTTGACTTTGATCCCTTAATCCTTTGGGAGACTCATGTATATGGTCCCCTAAACCCACTGGCCGTAGGCTAGGGTTTAGCTAAGACCAATACATACATAGAGGACCCAAATGTGGTTTCCATTGGACCATAGCTCATTTATGGTGGTTGGCACCCCAATTCTACCAAAGTACCCAACTTGGCCTTTTGCCCCTAAACTCCACCAAATTACCTAAGTACCCATGAAACCCTTAATTTGGCCAAAAGTCCCAAATTTAACAAAAATGATCTAATTTACCTAAGAACTTGTTAGCCAAATAATTCAAAAATTCCAAAAAATCCCAAAAGTTCCCAAAACCTTCTAAATATTCTCAATTTAATTTTTATCAACTACCACATGATCCAATTTGACTAATTTAACCATTTTGACAAAAAACCCCAAATTGCCTTTAAAGACCTAATTTCCCCAAATTCACCTTAAATGTCCATCAATTTGGTCCCAATTTCCCCTCATTTAAATCCTAAACTCAAGTTCACTTTCCATATGACCAATCTAAACCATATTCAAGCTCAATTGGCCCATTCCTTGAGCCCAATTTTGATCTAAGTCAAAACCCCAACTATGGCCCTATGACTTGCTTCAACCAAATTGAACTCTATAGCCTACTGAATTGGCCTCAATTTGAATCCTAAACTCTTCATAACAATCATAAACATCAAACATGACATTAAAGTGGCCTTTATGAAGCCTCAATTTCATTTAATTTCAACCCAATTCCAAAATCCCCAATTATGCCCTAAATTGTCCATGTCTCAAAATCCCACCAAATTGATTGCCTTAGCCCCAAAATTTCCACTCCTTTTCTTCCTGAGAAATCTTCATAACATCTCCCTTCACCATTTGAACCATTCAATTGAGCTAAATTCCAAGACTAGCTTATCCTATGCTAAAGTCTAATCCAACATGACTGTTGACCTCACTTTTGGTTGAGGTCTAGAAAATTCTCTAGTAGCCTAGGTCTAGCCATAGGACTTTCTTATTGACTAGTCTTACCATTAGAAATTCAAAACTCTTCTCTTTACTCAACTTGAAGTTCCAAATATTGGTCCTAACCCCTAATATTTAGAAGGTAAGATCATTATGGGGGAGCTCAAGAAGAGTTCCTATAGGACTACTTGGCTTTAGGATTGACCCTAGAGGTTGATTTGGAGCTAAGGTACACAATATTTTCACAATACCCTAGCTAAGATCAATACGTGAAAGCCCAAAATGGGGATTTTATTGATCCATGATTCATTTAGAATGGATATCTATCTAATTCTACTTGAAATATTAATCTTGGGTCTTTGCCCCTAGGCACCTCCAAATTACCTAACTGCCCTCAGGACCCAAATTTGGCCAAAATTCCCAAATTTTACCAAAATACCCAAGATTGAGCAAAAATCGATCCAAAAACTTTGAATGTATCTAAATTAGCCAAAACTGATAAAAATTTCCAAAAATGGCTAAATTACCAAAATGCCCCTCCATGGCCCAAAATTCCAAAAATTCTAAAAAATTCTCAAAAAATCCCAATAAATCCAAAATATTTCCAATTTTATTTTGTACAACTACACTATTGTCCAATTTGGTCAATTTGACCACCTTTGACCAAAGCCCCAATTAGCCCCAATATTGGCTAACACCCAAAATCTCAACAATTGAATGCCTTAAACCTCAAATTGGCATCCAATCTTTGTTGAAAATCCTTTATAAGGTCATTTGTGACCAAACACAATAATTAATTTGAGCTTAGCCCAAAGCTAGCTCAAGATGGACCCAGTTTAGCCCTACATGCTTAATTTAGGTCTAAACCCAAACCCATCAAAACCCATTCAAATTGACCATCAAATCAACTTCAAAAAATCTTTCATCCTGCATGAAAGTTGTTCATCATGATGTTTTACATCAAATAAAACAATTAATTTGAGCTTATCTCATGGATAGCTCAAGTTGTAGCCCTACATCAACAATCAATTTGAGCTTAGCACAAAGCTAGCTCAAGTTAGACTCAAATTTGACCCTTAAGAGCTTAGCCCAAAGCTAGCTCAAGTTTGACCCAAATTTGACCCTCAAGGGCTTAATTTAGGTTAACCCAAATATCAAAATCCATTCAAATTAACCATCAAATCAATTTCAAAACAACTTTCATCCTTCATGAAAGAGCTCAAGTTAGACTCAAATTTGACCCTTAAGGGTTTAATTTAAGTCTAAACCCAAATCCGATCAAAATCCATCCAAATTGACCATCAAATCAACTTCAAAACAACTTTCATCCTTCATGAAAATTGTTCATCATGATATTTTACACCAACCACAATAATCAATTTGAGTTTAGCCCATGGCTAGCCCAAGTTTGACCCAAACTTAGCCCAACATGCTTAAAATGGGTCTAAAATCGCCCATGGCTAGCCCAAGTTTGACCCAAACTTAGCCCAACATGCTTAAAATAGGTCAAAAATTCTTCATGAAAATTGTTCATTATGATGTTTTGCACCAACCAAAACAATTAATTTGAGCTTAGCCTTTCATGAAAATTGTTCATTATGATGTTCTTCACCAACCACAATAATCAATTTGAGCTTAGCCCATGAAAGTTGTTCATAATGATGTTCTTCACCAACCCCAACAATCAATTTGAGCCCCTTCATGAAAGTTGTTCATAATGATGTGTTACACCAAATAAAACAATTAATTTGAGCTTATACCAAAATAGCTCAAGTTTGACCCAAACTTAGCCCAATATGCTTAAAATGGGTCAAAAATCAAAAATCCTAGCCCAAGTTTGACCCAAACTTAGCCCAACATGCTTAAAATGGGTCAAAAATAAAAAATCCATTGTTCATAATGATGTTCTTCACCAACCACAACAATCGATTTGAGCTTAGCCCATGGCTAGCCTAATTTTGACCCAAACTTAGCCCAACATGCTTAAAATGGGTCAAAAATAAAAAAATGCAAATTGATTAACCAATTGACCTCAAAATTACTTTCACCCTTCATGAAAGTTGTTCCTCATGGTCTCTAACACCAAATGCCATATTTAATTAGGCCAATTGGCATGCCTAACCTAGTTCAAACACAATATTTGGTCGCATGCACCATTTTGGACTTATGACCAAATCCAAACCAATTGAGCTTGGTATGGTCAAATGAACCCTAACATAACTCATCCTAGACCCTAAGGTTGAGTTTAAAGCCAGCCATCAACCCATGGTTAACCTTGATATTTATCTCATGGGTAAAAATTTTAATTTTAATCTTTGAAAGGGATAATAAAGAGGTTAAATCAAGGACACATGTCCATACCCTATGGTGCCATTTTTACTGGGCATCATAAGCTTTAACCATGATCCAACCCTTGGTTAGCCACCTTAACCCAAGTTAAGAGCCCAAAGCAGTGAGCCCCTACATGGCTAAAACCCAAACTCATGCCAAGAGGCCACCTAAGCCCAAATTGAGCTGAGAGCTCCTTATCTTGACACCTAAGCAGTGGGGCTAACCTCTCATTGGCCAGCCAAGCATTCCCATAGCCATTTTCTATAAAAATCCACCCCACGGCCATGAATAGGGTGTGGTAAAAAAATTTTCACTTATACCAAGCAAAGATGATACGAGCTCATGACAAACTGGTCCGCCCAAGGACATTTAAAATTGGTGACCTAGTCCTTGTTCTCAGGAGACCTATTCTTGTACGTCGCAAAATAGGTGGAAAATTTGAGCCAACATGGCAAGGACCATTTGTCATTGAGAAGGTCTACGCCGGAGGAGCTTACCAACTTATCAATTCTCAAGGAGAAAGGCCTATGCTTCCAATAAATGGACGATTCCTAAAGATCTACTACGCGACATGACGACGCTTGCCGCTGCTAGTGTGCCGCGTGCATATANTATCATATGCTTCATTTCTAATCTCCTCAAGTTCATTGAGTTGCAATAATCTTTTCTCACCAGCATCATTTAGATTAAAATTAAATTCCTTAATAGCCCAAAATTCTTTATGAACCAATTCTACTAGTAAATGACATGTTTTTCCAAAAATAAGTCTATATGAGGACATTCCTATAAGAGTCTTATAAGCAAGTCTGTATACCCATTATACAGTATCTAATCCAACAAACCGATCCAATTTATAGGGATTTACAGCTTTTTCTACAATTTTCTTAATTTCATGATTTGATATTTCTGTTAGAGCGTTGGTCTAAGCAAGATAAACAGTAGAGAATCTATGCATAATATCATATTTTTTAATAAATTTTTTTATTCTTTTATTCCTAAAATGGGTTCCTCCATCTGTAATAATTACTCTCGGCATTCCATATCTTATAAAAATATTTTTATTTAAAAATTTGGAAACACTCCGGCATCACATTTAGGTACGCAATATATATAATCGATTTGGACATCTAACCGAAAACAAGTAATATATATAAGTTTCCAAATGAAGGCATAAATGGTCCCATGAAATCTAATCCCCACACAATAAATTTCACTTCCAATGTGTAATTTAGAGGCATTTCATTTCTTCTAGAAATATTTCCTACTCGTTGATATCAATCGCATGTTTTAATATATTCATTAACATCTCTAAAAAGTGTAGACCAATAAAATCCAGCGTGCAAAATTTTATAAGGAATTATATTTGTTTCAAAATGTCCTCCAAATTCAGAATCATGACATCTTTCAATTATTTGTTCAGTTTCTTCGTAAGACACACACCTTCTAATAATTAGATCTTTATATTGTTTATATAAATATGGGTCATCCCAAAAATAGAATTTTAAATCACATATAAATTTCTATAAATTTTTATTCTTAGTATCCAGTGATAGAATATTATTTAAAATGTAATTTACTATATCGACGTACCACGGTCTATTTATTTCATCAATACTATATAATTAGTAATTAGGAAAATTTTCTAAAATTTTATTTGCAAAATTAGTTAATATTTATTTTTCTAGTCTAGACAAATGATCAGTTATTTGATTATCATTTCCCTTTCAATCAACTACAGTAAAGTTGAACTCTTGAAGTGATAAATTATTCTTTCGACAGTTCAAATGCTTTTATGCATTCCTCATTAAAATCAAATTTTGCATCTTTTTCTAAAAGTTGGCATAATGACTTAGTTATTTTTGAAAAAAAAATTTATATAATGCCTGTAGAAATTAGCATGTCCTAGAAAATTTCCTACCCCTCTGACCGTAGTCGGTGCTGATAATTTTTCAATAACTTGAATTTTTGCAGGATCTACATCCATGCCATTTTCAAAATTTTCATGCCCAAGTATAATTCCTCGTGCAACCATAAATTAACATTTTCCACAATGTAGTAGTAGGGTGAATTTTTCACATAATTCTAGAACTTTTTCGAAATTTATTAAACATAATTTAAATGAAGCCCCAAACACAGAGAAATCATCCATAAATACTTCCATTCCATGTTCAATCAAATTACTCAATATTGATATCATACATCTTTCAAATGTTGGAGGTGCATTACATAGTCCAAAAGGCATTCTAGAAAAAGCAAATGTTCCATAAGGGCTTGTAAATGTTATTTTATCTTGATCCTCAGGAGCAATTGCAATTTCATGATAACAAGTATATCCAACTAAAAAGTATTAATATTTGTTTCCAACCAATCTATCCAACATTTGGTCTAGAAACGGTAAAGGAAAATGATCCTTCCTGGTGGCTATGTTTAATTTTCTAACCAATAACTTGTCTTATTGAAATTAATCCCATATATAAGTTGATATTCCGAAAGATCAATAAGATAAGACGTGCAGATGTTCGAACGAAATATTCACTTCCGGTGTAATTGATCGCCTGAACGTATAGATATTCTAACGGAATATTTTTTTCCCTCAAATGACTTTGTCCCCTATGATTTCTCATTTCTCATTTCTATCATGCATTGGGGAGTCATTTTGTATGCTCATTGTAGTTTTGTTTAAATATCAAAAATAATACCAATTGTTGGACAAGGAGGGTGCTATTAGAGGCTTGGCGAATGTCCCTATGAGGTTTATTTCTTCCCTTCATAGGGGATATAAAAATAATAAATTTTTGATATTTAATTGTGTTATAATAATTTATTAAATTTAATAAAATATTAGGTTGACCTTGAATGCAAGTTGATACAAACAATTCATTTAGACCAATCAGTTAATAATGAGCTTATTCTGAATTGTTCGAGCCAAAAATCGAACAAATCAAATCGAACATGAACATAAATTTCTTGAATAAATTAGAACATGAACAAATTTCAAACTCAAACAATTTCAGATGAGACAAACATGAATAGGAGCTCAGCTCGCTCATGTTCGGCTCGTTTACACTCCTACTTATGTGATATATTTCTTCCCTTCTAAAAGGATTTTAAAAAATAAATTATNAGGAAAGTCCTATGGCTAGATCTAGGCTACTAAAGAAGTTTTCTAGACCTCAATCAAAAGTGAGGTCAACAACTTTCTTCTATTAAAAACTCCATACCTTGAAGTATTTTTAGAATTAGAAGTCATGAAATTCAAAATTAGGAAGTTTATGGACGTCTAAGGCATTTTTTAGGACTTTAAAACACCTCTTAGCAGTTATTGAGGAGCGACATCACGCCAAATTCCATCAAAACATTTGTGCGCGTGCAAAACTGCTCAGGATGTCGTCGGTGCTCTCGGTGACGGTGTTAGCGCAATGGTCCATTAGGCGGGCGCAGTTGACACCCAATCCGGCACTATCGGCGCTAGAAGCCAAATTTGTGTCTATAAATTTTTTGTTCAATTTGATTCTAAATTTTGCTTCAATTCCAATATTTGTCTTAATTTATGATATATATAATTTTGTAGGACTTAAAAATACTATTCTTTCCTAATAAAAAAATACACTTATTAAACAAAACATTAATATATAGATATATAGATTTATATATGGGTTACCTTCCACAAAGCGCTTGGTTTAACGTCATCAGCCCGATGTACCATTTNGAAAGTCCTATGGCTAGACCTAGGCTACTAAAGAAGTTTTCTAGACCTCAACCAAAAGTAAGGTCAACAGATATCTCGTAGTGAGGTTTCTTTTATTTTGTCATCATTATTTCATCTTCAGAACTGTCTTCAACACCAATGTAGATGGTCGACCTAGTTCGTTCAACATATAAATAGGTTCTTGGTCGTCCACGTCCCCGGCCTCAACCTCGGGTGTGTGAACTAAAAGAACCTCCACCAATTTGTTGTAAAAGGGTGGAGGAAGATCACTAAAGCAGAGTTGAATGGCCTCACCATTGTAATTCTTTTGAATCTTCACTCTTGCTTGTCACAATTTCACGAGAGATGACATTTTTCTTTGGTGGCGCGTAGTAAGTGACATCTTCATGAATGCTAACTTCATGAACTGAAAATGATTGTAGATCTCACTTGATGCAATGTTCTTGTCCTTCCTTATAGTACTTAATGCATTGGTGTAGAGATAATGGAACCATGTTGTGTTCATGAATCCATGATCAACCTAGTAGAGCGTTGAAAGAGGTCTCGACGTCGATGGTATGGAATTTAGCAGTTGTTACTAGTTCTCCAATTTTCATAAGTAATGTAATTGATCCAAGGGTTCTCTCTATGAGCTTGGTCAAAATGGTCAAATTGGCCATTTTGAAATGGTCAAATTGGGTTCATTTGGAGGGTTCAAATTTGTTTTGGAGTCATTTGGAGTAAATTTGGAGGTTTTGGGAATGTTTGGGGCGCCAAGGGTATTTTGGTAATTTTGGTAATTTTGGCAATTTTGGGGGTATTTTGGTAAATTTAGAATTTTTTTGCAGTTTTAGGTAATTTGGGTATTCTGAATTGGTTTGAAATGATTTTTGAATAAATTTGGTTATTTTTGGCCGAATTTGGGATTTTTGGCCAAATTTGGGATTTGGGAATGTTTAGGTAATTTGGGTAGGTTGGGAGGTAAGAGGTAAAATTGAATATTTTTTAGTAGAATTGGGAAACCAACCACCATATGTGAGCTATGGACCAATGTAATGCCCATTTGGGTCCTCTATGTAATGGTATTAGCTAAACCCTAACCTAGGGCTAATGGGTTCAGGAGACCATCTACATAAGTCTCCCAAAAGATCAAGGGTGTCAAAGTCAAC
Organism: Phalaenopsis hybrid cultivar; assembly: GCA_002079205.1. NCBI lineage: Eukaryota > Viridiplantae > Streptophyta > Magnoliopsida > Asparagales > Orchidaceae > Phalaenopsis > Phalaenopsis hybrid cultivar. Next base: position 174,786 of record JXCR01049369.1, on the reverse strand, counting down.
AATTTTGGATTTTAGAATTATTGGTGAATTTTGGTGATAGTGAGTGATAGAGAATGTAATTGAGTGAACTAGTTCCAGACCAACACCCAAAGTCAACCCTAAGGTCAATCAGTCCTATGGGGACTCATCTTGAGCTTCCTCATACTGACCCCACCTACTAAGTGCTAGAGGTTAGGACCAGCATATGAAACTTCAAGTTGAGCAAAGAGAAGTTTAGAGTTTCTAATGGTGAGGGTTCCTTTTCTAGTTTTCTTGGAATAGTCAACTGGAATACTTATGGCTAGACCCTAGGCTACTGAAGAGGAAGAACTAAACCTCAACCAAAAGTGAGGTCAACAATGCTTTTATGCATTCTCATTAAAAACAAATTTCATTTTTTTTTTTCTAAAAGTTAGCATAATGACTTAGTTGTTTTTGAAAAAAATTTTATGTAACGCCTGTAGAAACCAACATGTCTTAGAAAACTTCTTACCCCTCTTACCGTAGTCGGTGGTAGTAATTCTCAATAACTTGAATTTTTGCAGGACCTACTCCCATGCCATTTTCAGAAATTTTATGCCCAAGTACAATTCTTCGTGCAACCATAAATTAACATATTTCCAAATTTAGTAATAGGCTGATTTTTTTCACATAATTCTAGAACTTTTTTTAAATTTTTTAAATATAGTTTGATTGAAGTCTCAAACACAGAGAAATCATCCATAAATACTTCCATTTTATGTTCAGTCAAATTACAAAATATTGATACATAAATCTTTGAAATGTCACAGGTGCTTTGCATAGTCGAAAAGACATTCTACGAAAAGCAAACGTTCCATAAGGGCTTGTAAATGTTGTTTTATCTTGATCCTCTAGAGCATTTGGAATTTGATGATAACCGGTATATCCATATAAAAAGCAGTAATACTTTTTTCTAGCTAATCTATCCAACATTTGGTCTAAAAAGCGTAAAAGAAAGTGATCTTTCCTGGTGGCCATGTTCAATTTTCTATAATCTATACAAATTAGTCAACCAGTAACTTGTCTCATGTACTTTAATGATCACTCCTCCTTTCCTTGGAACACAATGAATTGGGCTTACCCAAGCAGTGTCTGTAATAGGATATATAATTACACCATCTAACCATTTTACAATTTCTTTTTTAACATATTCTTTCATTGTTGAATTTAATCTCTTGTAAGGATCAGTGTTAGGTTGGTATTTATCATCTAATAGAATTCTGTGCATACAAATTGAATGGCTAATTCTTTTAATATCTGCTAAAGTCCATCCAAAAACCTTTTTATTATTTTTCAACATTTCTATTAATTTTTTCTCTTGAATTTTAGTTAACTCAGAAGATACAATAACAGGAAATATAGATGAATATCCTAAAAACACATATTTTAAATTAGTAGGAATATGGTTTAATACTTGAAGGAATAAGATTTTATTATCATTTTCCAACAAATCTAAAGTTTCAAATTTTTCCTCAATATAATCTAAATTTTCTTCTTTTATTTCATCCTCATTCTCAATAAATTCTTTTTGCTTTATTTTTTCTTTAAACTCTTTCTTAAATTGCTCATTACTTAGATAATCGGTGACTTCCATCCTAAAACATCCATTGTCTTTTCCTATTGCAAGATATTTCATAGCTTCTGGAATATTAAATATTACTTCTTGATCATTAACTCTCATTATTAATTCTCCTTCTTGCACATCTACCACAACTCTCCTGTGCAAGAAATGGTCTCCCCAAAATAATAGAAATCTCTTTATCTTCCTCCATATCTAATACTATAAAGTCTGCAGGGAAAATAAATTTATCCACTTTTACTAATACATCTTGTATAACTCATTTAGGATAGGTTATTGATTGATCAACTAACTGCAGAGTTACGGTAGTAGGGGAAATCTCTCCTAAATCTAAAAATTTGAAAATCGATAGAGGCATGAGATTGATACTCGCTCCTAAATCACATAAGGCTTTTCTATAAAACTTTTCACCAATTGCACAAGATATAGTAAAGCTAACAGAATCTTTTAATTTTTCAAGAATGTTTTTTAGAATAATAATGCTACACTCTTCACTAAGTGCAACAGTCTCATGATCTGCAAACTTCCTTTTCTTGTTTAATATGCCTTTCATAAAGTTCACATAACTTGACAGTTGTTCCATAGCCTCAATGAGAGGATTGTTTATCATTAATTTTTTAAGGATTTCGTAAAATTTTGTAAATTGTTTGTCTTTATTTTTCTTCTTTAGTCGTTGAGGAAATGGAGGTAATGGTTTTTCACGGGGAAGTTGTGTTTGTTCATTTTCATTATGGTCACTTTCAATCTTTTCCTTCTCCTCATCAACTTTAGTTTCTTTTTAGATTCTTGTTTCAATTTCTTTTTCACTTCGTAATTGAAATAATTTAATCTGCTCCTTATTTTGACCTTTGGGATTAACTTCCACAGTATTAGGAAGATTTCCTGAAGGTCTGTTACTAAGTGCAGTAGCAATATGTCCTAATTGATTTTCAATATTTCTAATAGAAGCCCTGTGATTTTGTATTTGATTTCCCATAATCAATATTACCTCTTCCATTGTCAACTTCTTTTGCTTAACATGTAATTTAGGGTTAGAGTTAAATACAAGAAGATAATAAGGTTGATAATTAGGATTTCCTTGATTATTTAAATTTCCTTAAGGGTTCATTGAATTGTTAAAATTATTCCAACTAAAATTAAAGTGATTTTTCCATCCAGGGTTGTAATAGTCAGAATACAGATTGTTATTTCGACTATCTACAGCATTTAAAGTTTCATAAGTTTATTGAGTATCAATTATCTGTCCTAGTGAATTTTCCTCTAATACTGGTGGTATTTGAGAATAGTTCACTCCAAATTGATTAATCCTTTTCGATTTAACAACAATTTGAGATGTTAAAATAGACATTGCATTAGAGTCATAAATACTAGCTATTCTCTTAGAATTTACCCGTTCAGAGGGCCACTAAAAATTGTTAGTAGTCATTTCTTCTTTTATAGAGTATGCTTTATCAAAAGATTTTGACATTAAAGATCCACTTGCAACAACATCTATAATAGATCTAAGTGATCCTACTAATCCATTGTAAAAAGTTTGAATTATTAACCAATCTGGTAAAGTATGGTGTGGATATTTTCTAAGGAGATCCTTAAATCTTTCCCATTCTTCATATATCGATTCGCCTTCAAACTAAAAAAAGATTTAATATCTTTTCTAAGCTTAGCGGTTTTCGAGGGTGGAAAATATTTATCCAAGAATTTTTGTTATAGTTCTACCCAAGTTTTGATAGATCCAGGTGCTAATAAATTTAACCAAGCTTTGGCTTTATCCCTTAATAAAAAAGGAAAAAGTCTAAGCCTAACAACATCATTAGACACTCTGTTATATTTAAAAGTAACATAAATTTCAAGAAAACTAGCAAGTTGTAACTTAGGATCTTCAGTAGGTGTTCCTCCAAACTAATTATTTTGTATCATTTGGATAATAGTAGGTTTAAGCTCAAATGAATTAGCAACAACATCAGAATTTTGAATAGTTAAGTGAAGTTCATCTACTGTTGGGTTAGCATAATCTTTTAAAGGTCTTTGTCGATTTTCATTTTTTTATTATCTAAGTTATTCGCCATGTTATTCAAAATTTTAATTACTTTTTGTAGTTTTCAAATATTTTAATAGTATGTTCTAATTTTGAATCGTAGGGTACTAAACATTTAGATCCAATATTTCGCATAGGCAAACATAATAAGCAATGAAANGAAAGTCCTATAGCTAGACCTAGGCTACTAAAGAAATTTCTAGACCTCAACCAAAAGTGAGGTCAACATCTACGTAAACTTAAACCCTAATTAGGTCTAAATCTCAATTAGACCTAATTAACCACCTTAATCTTTAAATACATTAAGCTTAGGTAAACTTAAACAGTACTTAGGTATAAACCCAAATTAGACTTAATTAACTACCTTAGGCTTAGGTAAACATAAACTCAAATTAGGTCTAAAGCCCAATTAGATCTAATTAACCATCTTAAACCTTAACAATATTAGGCTTAACACAAATAAAACCTAGTTAGGTCGAAAACCCAATTAGACCTAGTTAACCTCTTTTAAGCCTTAATTACATTAGGCTTAACACAAATAAACCCTAATTAGTTCTAAACCCCAATTAGACCTAATTAATCATCTTAAGCCTTATATACATTAGCCTTAGGTAAACTTAAACCCTAATTAGGTCTAAATTCCAATTGGATCTAATTAACCATAATAAACCTTAACAATATTAGGTTTAACACAAATAGACCCTAATTAGATCTAAACCCTAATTAGACCTAGTTAACCACTTTTAAGCCTTAATTACATTACGCTTAACACAAATAAACCTTAATTATGTATAAACCCTAATTAAACCTAATTAGCCCCTTTTAAGCCTTAATTACAGTAGGCTTAACACAAATAAACCCTAATTAAATCTAAACCCAATTAGACTTAATTAATCTTCTTAAGCCTTCATTACATTAGGCTTAACAAAAATAAACCCAAATGAGGTCTAAACCCTAATTAGAACTAATTAATCATTTTTAGCCTTAATAAAATTAGGTTTAAAATAATTAAACCCTAATTAAGGCTAAACCTCAATTTAACCTAATTAACCTTTAAAACCTTAACAGTATCAGGTTTTAGTCAAATAAACCTCAATTAGGTCTAAATTCTAAATATGCATTATTAACTATTTTAAGCCTTAAATACATAAGGCTTAAGTAAACCCTAATTAAGTCTAAATATCAAATAGACTTAAATCAAATTAAACCTTAGGTTCAACCCACATTGAACCTAAGTCAATCCTAAACTTGCTTAAACCCTAAAGTTCAACCTACTTAGAAAATATTTCTAACCTACATTAGACTTATTCTAACTTCTTTCGGGCCTATTTATATTGGACCTAAACTTTAAGTCTAACCTACTTTAGGCTTAACTAAATTATGTCCTATATAAATTGGACTTAAACGATATTAAACTTTAGGTTCTACTTACATTGAACCTAAAACATCTTAAGTCCTACCTACATTAGACTTAAAACATCTTAAACCTTTGGTTCTACCTACATTGAACCTAAAACAACTTAAACTTTAAGTCCCGCCTACGTTGGACTTAGAATAATTTTAAATTTTAGGTTTAATCAATATTAAACCTAAATTATCTTAAACTTTAGGCTCAATTTTTATTGAACCTGAATCAATCTTAAGTCCTACCTGCATTGGACTTAGAACCATTTCAAACCTTAGGCTCAATCCATATTGAACTTAAATCAATCATAAGTCCTACCTACATTGAACTTAGAAAAATTTCAAATTTTAGGTTCAATCCATATCAAACCTTAGGTTCAATCTATATTGAATCTAAACCATCTTAAGTTCTATTGTTGGCATTATTTTGGTTAAGGAGTTGCCTGTTGGAAGCCGTCAGTTGTTGGAATCAAAATCCTATCGCCTGCTTCAGAAAGACATTTAATTTACAAACATATATAAGTTTAGAAAAATATAAATCAAACTGATCTCATATCTTTCATAGTTCAAATGAATGAGCACTACATCGCAAACTATGTATCTATCCCGAAAGATAAACATAAGACTTGAGGATGATGTTCGATCAAATAAACTAATAAATATATGACATACGTTTGGCCTGCAAAAATCATTTTATTTATAAGCCGACAAGTTCCCCTATTTAATACAAAGAATTAAATAGGGTTTATATTAAGCTGGGTTCGGAAAAACTTCCTATAAGGGCAAACCCCTCTAATTAATTACATCTTAAATTATCAAAGTCACTCAAGAAAACTCTAGATAAAAATCTGGGAATATTATCTTCACGGAGTTTAAAAGGATAGGAATTTTTCAACGAGATCAGACAAAGAGGTGTGAAAGAGGAATGACTCAAATTTGGGACCATTATTGTATAATCCAAAAAAGGAAGAACTAGGGGATGTCATAGATCTGGAAAGGAACCTTAGTGATTTCCCAGTCTATCCTATTATTTGTCTTTAGTTTTGAGGAGAAATTATTTAAATATTTTATCCTACCAATTTTATTTGTTTAGGGCTTACATTCATGTGAAATGATCACACAAATAGCTTGTAAGATGTGAGAATTCAGGTCGTGACAAACGACAACCTCAGAATCCTAAGATGAGTTAGGGCTTATGTTATACAAGAGACCTATACAAAAGGCCTAAAAATGAGTTGAGGATTTATGTTGCATTAGCAAATAACCTCAAAATCCTATGGTTTATTATTTAATTATAAGGAAAGATGTGTTTTTGTAGATCCTCTTGCTGATGAAGATGGTCGTGCTGCCCACAATGCTAGCTCCAAGCTCCTCGTTGTAACAATTTTAAGTTTTCTAATGTGTCAGGTTATGAGGTCAAATAAAATGTTCCTATGGTTATGTTCTTTAAATATTGTAGGGCATATTAAAGTTAATTAGAGTGACACCGGTTATGATCCTACAATTCCCTTGTTCCCGTACCACTATTTTCTTTCGGATTCACTTAGCCCAAATGAATTTACTAAACTCAACTCAATGAGCTCCATACTTTTATTTAGACCATGCGAAATCTTGTTAGCAATAGTATGTTACCTCCTCTGATGGATTCCTTCATCGATAGAGACATCTTAATTTAGTTGAAGTTGTAGTTTTATGTGATGTTTGTGATTAAATTTTGATTTCATTTAAACCATTGGAAGCCTCGTTAGCAACCGTAGGTTACCTCCTCCGAGGGATTCCCGATCATCAAGACTGTGGGAAGCCTCGTTAGCAACCGTAGGTTACCTCCTCTGAGGGATTCTCGATCATCAGATAGAGACGTCTTAATTTAGTTGCAATTGTAGTTTTGTGTGATGTTTGTGATTAAATTTTGAGCTGTTTTATATTCTTAATTTAGTTGCAATTGTTATTTTGTGATGTTTGTGATTAAATTTTGAGTTGTCTTATATCTTGAATGTTGTGGCGGTGAATTTTATCTATATTAATTTTAGTCTTCGTTTTGATTTTGATTTTGTGGCTATCCTAGTTGTTTTAGTTTTCATGTAGGGTGACATCATTGTTTAACATGCAAGCTCGAGACAAGAAGTACAGAAAGGTAAATGCAATAATTTAAAAGCATACATATTGGTTCTTCTAGTTCCTCCACCTGAAAGATTAGTTATGGCAGTGTGTACATAATTTTGCAATGAGTTTAAATTGCAGGAGTAGATGACGTTTTAGCTATCAAAACCTGAGTTATGATTTTATTAAATCACAAAAGATCCTAGTATATGATTTTAGAACAAAATATGATAAGTTCAGTTCGCCCTTCAGAAAGTCCAATAGATTTCAAAGTGCTCAATGCATGACCCTATACCACTTTGAAGATCTCTTGAAATATTCTGAGTTCATTTTGAACTTATCATATTGTTCCATTAATCATTAGAGGTTGAAGTGTGACTACCCTGTTGATTAGTGAAACTTGACAATTTAATTATCCCAAGGATAGGATACTCGATTAATCAATTGATGTTTCATTTAGGATTTACGTAAGTGGGTGCCCCTAAGGCAAGTTTATGCCATTTAAAGATTATGTTGCCCACAAATAAAGTCAAGCTTGTAGTGTTTAAAGATGTTAATCACCAATCATATCATCTTCTAAATCTAATCAATTGAGTTTAGACATCAAGCCTAGATCACTACCGAGCCCCTAACAATCATAATAAGTGAAATGGTGATTATCAAAATTTTGATTTAAGTGACATATATCCTTATTGAATGATCACATCATCCTCAACTTTGGGCTTGAGAAAAGTAAATTATCATCTTTTCTATTTTAAGATCTTCACTTATGAATCATTTGATCTTAGTTGACTTCCAAGTCATGAAGATTAGGAGAATTATGATTTTGTTGAAGTTGTGCAAGGGTGGTGAATTAGTTTCTACCTTTTAATCACATTGTATTTCAATCATCCAAACATGTTTTATTTAAGATCAAAATTACCCATTTTCCCTTGGTTAATCCTAAATTTTGATTAAGGCACCAAAATCTAGAAAGACTATTTTGCCCTTGGGGTGCTTCACCTCATAACTCATTAAACATAATGCAAATCTCTTTGAGCATTTAGAGTGTCATGTCCATGAGATGATTACAATATTAGAGGAGAATATGGGGGCTTCTCAAAATTTAATTTAATTATTTATTTAAATAGAATTTTCAAAAATTGATTTATTTAACTTTCCAAAATAAAGTATTTAATTATGAGAAAATTATTCGAGATTTCCTTAGATTAGAGAAACACTTAAGCAAAATTTCATGATTTTTTGAATTAAATTTTTATTATTATTATTTTATTTTTAACAAGCTTCAATGATTTAATTAAATAGAAAATAATGTCTTAATTACCAAAATTATTTTTTAAAATTTTTATTAGACTTCATTAAGTTTAGAAAACTCAGAGAATCAAATTTTGTAAANTCCTATGGCTAGACCTAGGCTACTAAAGAAGTTTTCTAGACCTCAACCAAAAGTGAGGTCAACAATTTTATGCTCAATTTTTTAGAATATTATTCTTTAATGAAGGATGTTTTTATGTTTTTGGTTGCAGGTGCAAGAAAAAGAGTTTAAGAGTAAAAAGGAGCAAAAAAACATCAAAAAGGTGCAAAATGAGCTAAATTGAAGAAAAGTACCAAACCGGCCGATCTAGAGCCTACGCGCTAGATGCAAAAATTTCCTAGCGCCTAGACTTGACAGTTGGGCGCCTAGGCACCATAATTATTTTCTAGAAGATTCATTGAATGAGGCCAAATTTTAAAGAGATGTATGAAGCAACCCTTGGTCATTTTTTATGCTCTATAAATATGGATTAATTCCAAGAGGCTAGGAGGTCTGATCTATAGAGTCTCATAGTGTGTGAGTGTGTCAAGTGTGTGAGAAGTTTTCTTTGTGAGTTTTTGTTATTTCTGAAGTTTGTGAGTCATGTAAGTGATGTTGGAGTCAGAGAAGCCAGAGAACTTCAAAGGAGTGCTTGGGGGAACATTCCAGATAAGTATTTGTATCCTTGCCTTTAAGTCTTATAATTTGGATTTGAGTTTTATAAATATGTGTTATTTATTTATCCCTATGCTTCGTGGGTAGTTTTCTTTCTTTCTCCTTGGAATACGAAGTAATTAAGTAAGTGACTTTGATTTTGTTCAGAACTTCTTTTATTCCTAAAAATTGTGATGATATTTTTACCAATCCTTCATTTACTTTACAAATTGGCCACTTGTATTGTTAAAACCTGTTGAGAAACTTATAGACTTAAAAGGGCTAAGATTGTTTAATTTGTAAGTATCACATTCTACCTTGTAAAGAGCAGTCGCGATGGTCCGAAGGGGAGTGCAAATAGATAAGGAGATATGATTTGATGGGCGTAGTTGATGTTTCCAGAGTGATAGACTAGATTTTTTTAATCAATTTAGTCTAGAGATTAGAACTAAGCATCATTGGTAGGTTATATAGAGAGAGCACAGTGGGTAATCTAAGAGTGAGAGACTATAACCTACCCAGCACTATTATATATGTCGACACCAACTTTAGATTAGTCAATGTTCTTTGCACATTTTGAAAGAAGTAAAAAATATGTATTCTCCTATTTTTCACAATGCCACATTAAATTTTCTAAATAAATTTTGAAATCCTACACTGATTATAAATTATTGGCAATGAGAAAGTGTATATATATATATATATATATATATATATTGTCTAAGTCATTACATTTAATTTTACTTACATGTTTTATAATTTAGTAAACTTAATTTTCATCTTCCGATAGTTCTTTTATTCATCAAATCAAAATTTTTATATTTCATCGTGTTGTTTTCTTATGTTCAGCTTCCTCGTGGGATCGATACTGGGGTTTTTAAGGAAAACTCTATATTACTTGAAATGATATGTATACTTGTGTAGTACCCTTAGTGAGAAAATTATTTTTTAAAATTTTATCATATTATATTTGTTCTCACTAGCCTCTAAATATAATTTAGGTCAAGTTTTTGGCATATTAAGGAACATAAATATCTACATGATTACGGGTCGAGTCAATTTTTTGGTGTCATTGTCGGGGAAGCTGATGCGCCCCTAGTGTGTGTTGTTTTTCTATGTGTTTTATGTCAATTTAATTCCCATGAGATGGTGCCAAAACCTTGACCCAACCAATAATTATACAGTAATTTAGCTTCCATAATATGATGGAAAACTTGACCCAATTTATATTTAATGGCTAGTAAGCAAAATCAAAATGTTATAAAATATAGATAATAATTCACATATTATGGGTTCTACGCAAGTGAATGTATCATTTCAAGTAATAAAGGGCTTTCCTTAAAAACCCCAGTATCAATCCCACATAGAAGTGAGGAAAGAAATCTCTTAGGCTAATTCTAGTCTGTTAATATATGTCCTTAGTTTGGAAGAAGTGGTTTTTCTAACAAGTACTCCTAAAGGTAAGTCTTAAGTTTAAAACAACAAACAACTATCATTAAATGAAAATATTAATTCTAAAGATAATCCTTTCTAAATGAATTGGTTTGGAGAATTTTGAGATGTTAAAAACTATTATTCTTATGTAGTGAATTAGATAATTTATATGAATAAGATACATTAAATACTATATGCACCAAATAGGAGCAATCCTATTCTTTACCATTTGTGGAGTGCATAAAGAACATTGGTTAATCTTGAGTTTGGTCCCTAAATCAATGGTTAGGCTGAGAGGATACTGAATCCCACTTTAGAGCTCCCACTTCTTCCTCCCCTGAGGGCTAACATCTCGCTTTAGTTTCCAAACAACTATACTAAATTGAAGATTTTAGTCTGTCACCCTAAAATCTCCAATTCTACGTCCATCAAGGTATATTTCCCTATTTATTTGCACTCAACCCCATGAAATATATTCTCATCCATGAAATCAAATGTGGTTCCACTTTATTGAGAATTACACCACCCTCTCGGATCTTAATGCAATTACAATGAATTTTAACACTAAAATGGGCCCTTATTGTAATGTAGATGAAGTTTAAGTAAAAACCATCACATTTATAATTAAAACCTATTTTAATATGCATCCCAAAATCCTAAACATGAATCCTACTCATTACAAAAGAAAAACAAAATGAAAACAACAACATAATCATCTCATGTCATGATTTCCAAACAAGAAGAAAGAGTAAGAAAAACTACTCACAAAACACGAAGAAAATATAAAGGAAAATTTCATTACATAAAAAAAAATTCACTAGATAAGTGCTTACAAAATCATAAGATAATGAAGAATACAATACTTAGATTTTTTCCTTTCAAAGAAAAATGAAGATCTCTCCCACAAAGTCTCCCGTTGGTCCACACAATGCTAATACAATTCCTTATATATTCTCTCAAAATCCCCTCTCCAATCTCGCTAGAAAATGTAGAAATTTACATGTTACTTCTATTCTAAGATCTCTAAGCATTCCTCTCATTTTTCCTAATATACACACCTACACAGGCACACGTACACACTATGAGGGCATCAGCCCCCCTATTTTAAAGAGACACAAAATTCCTTCTTTTGCCTAAAAGACACAAGTTTTCATGCTAAGAGACAAATCTCTTCATCCAAGGGACATGTCTCTTCATTCAAGAGCCTTTCTCAAGTGCTAAACTTTTTGAACCACTCCATGGGGCATTTAATTTACTTAGAGCCTTCTAGAACATCCCAAAATAGTCAAAAACATCAAAAAATCCATCCATAACCGTCACTAGTGTCTCTAGCACCGATTTTGGCGCCATTTCTAGTGCATATGGCCCCTGTTCTCTGGATTTTGACACGTATTCTCCATAATCTGGTGCCTCTAGTGCCACCCTACAACAACTCCACTGTTTTGTCTGTTTCAGCTCCGTTTTGCCCTGTTTCAGTTGAGTTTCGCTCCTAACAGACATACAAGATAATCATGAAAACAACATTTCTTTAAAGTATAATTTCATTCAAAAACATGTAAGAAGTGTAAAGGAGATTAAGCATAGAAAGTTATATTGAAATTTGCCAGGTCAGAATTTTCTTTCTTACTTGTTTTGGCTCCAAATTGCATCATTTTTGCCCATTTTTACTTCCTTTTTATCCAAAAGTTCATTTATTGTACTTGAAGCCAAAATATACAAAATACATTCCTTTAAAGTATAATATTATTAAAAATAAGCATAAAATATATGTGAAAAAGTAGTACTTTTTAGGCATATCAGAAGCGATGGAAAAATAAAACTTTAAAGGAAATATCTTTTTCAGAATTTTCTTTGAAACTTTAATTTTGATTACTAAAAATTTTAGTTTTTACTTACTTGAAATTTTCAAAAATTATAAAAAAATTACAAAAATTCAAAATTATAAAAAATTATAAAACCTGAAAATTTATTAAAAATTTGTGAAAAAACCGAAAAAAGAAAAATATAGTTTTATTTTATTTGGATTGTTTTAGTATTTTATTTTCTGAATTTTACTTTTTATATGAGAAGTTCAGGATCTGAAGATTTAGTACCCTATGATTCTTAATTAGATAGAACCATAAGAAGTATTAGAAAGCGAAAACAACTTCATAATTTTCAAGAAATGGCAAACACATCACAAAATAACATTGAAACTTTTACTAATGAAAATGAACATCAAAATTTACAAAGTTCTTTAAGGTATTATGCCAACCCAACGATAGATAAAATTCATTTAAGTATTTAAATCCCTGCTATAGCAGCTAACTCATTTGAACTTAAACCTACAATAATACAAATTGTGCAAAATAATCAGTTTGGGGGAACACAAACTGAGGGTCCAAATTTACATCTTAAATATTTTCTAAAACTTTGTGCTACACTTAAATATGATGTTGTATTGAATGATGCGATTAGACTTAGACTTTTACCTTTTTCTTTAAGGGATAAGTCTAAGATGCGCTTAAACTCTTAAACACCTGCATCTATTAAAACTTGTGAAGAAATGACACAAAAATTCATGGCTAAATATTTTGCTCCTTCAAAAACTATTAAGCTTAGAAATGATATTACTTTTTTTATTCAGTTTGAAGAGAAGTCAATTTATGAGGCTTGGGAATGATTTAAGGAACTCCTAAGAAAGTGTGCACATCATGTTTTACCTAACTGGTTAAATATTCAAACATTTTACAATGGGTTAATAGGATCTCTTAGATCAATAATATATGTTGTTGTTGGAGGATCTTTAATGTTAAAATCATTTGATGAAGCTCATGCCTTAATTAAAAAAATGGCCCCAAATAATTTCCAATGGCCCTCAGAAAAGGGTAAATCCTAAAAGAGTGGCTAGTATTCAGGATAATGATGCTTTTACCATCTTAGTAGCTTAGGTTTCTGCATTATCTAAGAAGCTAGATAATTATGTTATGAATTTTTCTAAAATATTTTAAGCAAGTTAAGAAAGTTTATTAGGACATACCAATGATTCTCAATATTTAGAAACATTACATGCAGTAGGTAATAAACCCAATAACCCATATTTGAACTTTTATAACAGGTTGGAAAAAACATCCTAATTTTACTGGAACAATTATAGTGGTGGAAATCAACAATGAGGGAACAATCAAGCAAACCCAATAGGAAACTGGAACATTTAGGGTAATTCTAACTATCAACCTTCTTATCCTCCAGGCTTTAATAACCAACAATTTAAGGAAAAGAAGTTGTCTACAGAAGAAGTACTTTTGTAAATGGGTAATCAGATGAAAATTCAAAGTGATACAATAAGAAATATTGAGAATCAACTGGGACAAATTGCTAATGCACTTAGCAATATACCCTAGGGAACACTTCCTAGTAATGTTGAAGTAAATCCTAAAGACAAAGGAATGGAAGAAGAAAAAATTAAAGTTGTTCAACTTACGAGTGGAAATGAATTAAAAGTTGGAGGTCAAAAAGTGATTGAAGTTGAGAGAGAGATTGAAGAACCTAAAGAAACAATTTCTAAAGACCCAGAACAATCTGTCTCTCCAACTAAAAGTGATTTAGAAAGACCACCACCTCCTTTTTCTCAAAGGCTGAGACAACAAAAGCTTGATCAATAAATTTCAAAATTTTTTGAGATATTTAAGAAGCTTACAATCAATATTCCATTTGCGAAAGCTTTGGAACAAATGCCGAGTTATGTCAAATTTATGAAAGTTATATTAAACAAGAAGAGGAAGTTTGAAGCTTATAAGACTGTTGCACTGAGTGAAAAATGTATTGCAATAATTCAAAAGAAGCTTCCTCAAAAGCTTAAAGACCCTGGTAGCTTCCCTGTGCGATTGGAGAGAAATTTTATGGAAAAGCCTTATGCAATTTGGGAGCTAACATTAATCTCATGCCTTTATCAACTTTTTGAAGATTAAACTTTGGAGAGATTTCTCCCACCAGTGTAAGGTGGAGAAATTTATCTTCTCTGTGGATTTCATTGTGCTAGATATGTAATAAGATAAAAAAATTTCTATTATTTTGGGGAGACATTTTCTTGCTACCAGATGTGTTATGATATGTGCAAAAAAGAGAGTCGACCATGAGAGTTAAAGACTAGGAAGTAAAATTTAATGTTTTAAAGTCAGTGAAGTATCTGAACTGACCCGCAATTACCCAACAATTTAATTTCCAAAAGATGGCCAAAAACTTGACCAGTATTGTTATTTTGTGGCTAGTGTGCATAATCAAAATGTTATAAAATTTAGAAAATAGTTTACATACTAGGGGTACTACGCAAGTATACATATCATTTCAAGTAATATAGGGTTTTCTTTTAAAACCCAGAGTATTGATCCCACAAAGAAGCGAGGTAAGAAAACCCTTAGGTGAAATGCTAGTATATTACTATCAAGTCCTAGGTTCAAAGGTCGATTAAGATGGTGTTTTATCTAGAAACTACTCCTAAATGCAAATATTAACCGTAAGGATAACAGATATTCTTAAATGCAAATATATGTTCTAAAGATAACTTATCTGGATAAATTGTGAGATGTTAAAGGATAAATTGTTTCTGGATAAACCGTAAGGCTAAATTGTTTCTAATGCAAATAACTTATTGGTTCAAAAAATTTTGAGATGTTAAAGACTACCCATCTCATGTGTTGACCTAAATAATGTAAAGAAATGAAATGCTTAAAACATAATATTGTAGTGAAAAATAGGAGAATACATATTCTTTACTTTTTTTTATTGTGTAAAGAACATTGGTTAATCTAAAGTTGGTGTCAGCATGTATAGTAGTGATGAGTAGGTTTTAGTCTCCAACTCTTGATTACCCACTGTGCCCTCTCTATAGAACCTACAAGTGACCCTTAGATCCAATCTCTATACCAAATTGATAACATAATCTATCTTGTCACCTTAGAAACATCAATTCTACGCCCATTGAATCTTATCTCCCTATTTATTTTCACCCCTCTTTGGATGATCACGACTGCTCTTTTCATGGCAGAATGTGATACTTATAAGTTAAGAAATCTTTGCCCTTTCAGGTCTATAGGTTTCTTAACAGGTTTTAACAATACAAGTTGCCAATTTGTAAAGTAAATGAAAGACAAGTAAAAATATCATCACATTTATGAAAAAAGAGAATTTCTAAGCGAATCTAAATTCCTAAACATGTATCCAATTCATTGCAAAAGAAAAGTAAATTGATGATAATTGCATATGCAGTAAAAGAATTAATATAATTATGTAATAATCTAAGTGCCAACAAGGAACGTATGTCTACTTACCCTCTTTTGAGCATATAGGTATGCTTAGTGTTCTATTAGATTTATGCAACTATCTGTCACCTAGAAGCTTCTGATAGAAGCATATCATGAATTATATTTTCTTAAAAGTTGCATTATCGCTCATACTATTTCACAATAGCCAACTGAACAATGTGAGTACACTCTAGTTGCGAGATCACCACTTTCCCTAGTCTTAGTTTCACTTACAACAGATTTTATCATAACCTATTACCACTTAAGCTATGTCAGTGAAGCGAAGGAGATATTGCTCATCACATGAAAACAAAAATAATTCTATCATTAAACAAATTTTCCTACACATGCCACTACTTTTTATTAAAAGAAAAATAGTATGGAAAACTACTTACAAAGCTTGAATAAAACACAACAAAAAACTTCTTTTAAATTAAAGAAAATCCACTAAAAAGTGTTTACAACAATTTCAAGATAATGAAGAACACAATACTTAACTTTTGTTTCCTTTAAAGAAAAACAAAAAATCTCTCCAACAAAGTCTCCTGCTGATTCATGTGTTGCTCCTACTTCCTTACTCATATCTATCAAAATCTCTCACCAATCTCTCCAGAAAATGGAGAAATCTACATCTCCATAAACACATGCCAAACTCCTCCTAAAACACTTTCTAATTTCTTCTCTAAACTCTTCTAATTTCTTCTCATGAGAAACGTCAAGCCTCTCTATTTAAAGAGAAGCAAAAACCCCTCCTTTCTCTAAGTAACACATTACTTCATCCAAAAGACACTCCCTTTCACTCTAAGAGGCACATCTATTCATTCAAAAGCCACTCCAAGTGTCTTGATTCATTTAATCACTCCAAGGGGTGTGCATAGCCAGCTAGAACCTTCCAGAACATCTTGAAACCACCAAAAGCGGTCCAAAATTGACTCCAACCATTTTTTGTGCGTAGGCGCTAGTTTCCAGTACCTAGGGACGTTTTTGTCACTGGTGCCTATGTGCCACCCTGCAGGCAGCTCCACCGTTTTGCCCCATTTTGCTCCATTTTAACTCTGTTTAGCCTCATTTCAGCTTTGTTGCGCTCCAAATTGATATGCCTACAAAATAAACATTGAAATATCTTTTCTTTAAAGTATAATTTTATTCAAAAATAATTGATAAATTTAAATGATTTTAAGCATAGAAAGACATATCAAAATGTGCTAGGTTAGAATTTTCTTTCTTGCTTGATTTGACTCCAAATGACATCATTTTTGCTCTATTTTCACTAAAAGTCAATTTCTTGTACCTGAAGATAAAAATATGCAAAATAACTTCCTTTAAAGTGTAATATCTTTAAAAATGTACCTAAAATGATCATGAAATGTACACTAAAAACAAGTAATTTTTAGGTGGATCAATACCCCCAAACTTAAATGTTACTTGTACTCAAGTAACACTATAAATTTAAAAATAGAAATTGTTAACCTGCGGTAATGAGTTTAATTTTTAAATAACTAAAAATTTGTTATGGAAATGTTATAGTCCAACTTAGAATAATTTCTAGCAAAGTAGATGTTATCTAAGGTATCAGAACATTTAGTATTAAATTTAGGAATATTGATTTTCTATTTAATTATGACATAATTTAAATTTCCCCAAACTTTGGGTTTTTAGAAAACTATTAATTTCAAAATTTATGAATTCTATATTGAAAATAATTTTTACTAATACATTCAAAAATTAAGCGATGAATTGATATTAAGTTTTCTTCCTTAGAAAAATTCAGGTGAAACCAATTTTTAATTAGGTCCTATTCCTTAAGCTTTTCCTCTCTTTTTCAACTCTATAATTCTTGTCTTTTTCTTTTCCTTTTCTTTTTCTTGTTCTTTACTTTTTTTTTCTTTCATTTTCTTCTTATTTCAGGTTCTTTTTAATCATTACTTTTTTTAAGGTGAGGATTACTAGATTTGGATAGGTCTTTAATGATTTTGAATTTCACTATTCCTTTTATAAAGCTAAAAACTCATTTCTTTTCTTAACTTAATATCTAGTATTAGCTTTTGAAAAAGAATTTTCATAGAATCTAAATTCTCTTAATAAAATATTATTAAAAAAATCATTAATTTTTAAAAAAATTCAATTTTTCCTACTATAAATAGTAATTAACTTATTATCTAGTATTAGTTTTTGAAAAAGAATTTTCATAGAATTTAAATTCTTTTAATAAAATATTTTTTAAAAAATCATTAATTTTTCAAAAAATTCAAATTTTCCTACTATAAATAGTAAAATCATTTCCCTACTATTTTATATTAAATATCATAACTTTAGTTTCATCCTTTTTACTAACTTATCTACTAAGTGTTTTTTTTATATCATTCCTAAAAAATCAAAAGTTTAGCATCCTAAAGATAACAACACTTACCGCAAATCATTTTGAAAGTGATATGAAATTAAATACAAGCTACAGAGGACAAATAAAGTTTAACTTTGAAATACATTTTTCTTCCTCCCACCAAACTTAAATTTTTAAATATTTCACAATCAATTCTTTAAAATGTAGCAGGAAGAAAAAGTAAAAACTAAATCTATCAGGTACTACAACATCCTATCTAATTCGTATACATGCATAACCAGGATAGAATGACTGTAAGAAAAAGTAAATTTAGCCTAAAACATGCTTTTAATAATACTAAGCTAAAAGGAAGTATTCTAAATTTGAAATTTATTTTTCTTCCTTCCCCCAAATTTGATTTTTAACAAGTATAGCATTCATTATAAAAAATATAAGTAGGAAGAAGAATAGCTCAGAAATTCTAACTACCACAAATGTCTATCAGAAACATCTACAAGTATTCATAAGAACAAAACAATTTACAATAGAAAGTTAATACAAACTAAACATGTCAAAATAAAATTGAACTAAAGAAAGGTCTAAAAAGCATAACATGAATCAACATAGGAATATATATTTAAGTGTTCTCCAAGTTCTTTATATTATTGTAACATAAACACAAACACACATGATAAATGAGATTAATTATTCCTTTAACTCATCACACCTCAACACCTTACTTCCAATCTGTAATAGAATTATTACACTGATAAATTGGGTACTTATAAATAATTTTATAGAGTCTAATCGAAAGATACGATTATCCCTGATATATTGGCTCGTGCTCAGCAACCTCAGGAATCACCTTATCCCTTAAAGTAAGCACCTCTAACAGTTATAAAGATAGTGCAAGATCATCCACATGTTGCTCATTAATTAAATTCATGACCCTAACGAATGGAAACAAAGTTAGAGAAAGGAAGTATCATAATTGTGATGGATCTATTATTGTCCAAACTCAAGATGTCTTCTGTAAAACTCAAATCCGGTTGAGACCTGAGTCATAGTGGACTCGTTAATCCAACTACTATAAGAGAACATCAACAAGTCTAGACATAATTAAAAGTTACATAATCACCTAACTCATGACTCATCAAATTGAAATCATGCACTAACAATCCAAACATTCATCATTTTCAATCAAACTAATCAATCCATAATAAAGCAAACACAATAAAACACTAACAATCACAGTTTATAATCATACTAAATCAAACCATACTGATAACCATGGGTTGCTGATACACTAAAGATAAATAGTCTTTATGTACATATTTTTATACCTATTTTTGAGATATTGCACTTTAATGGAAGATATTTGTGTGTTTTTCTTTCAGGTACAATAAAATGGATTAAAAATGATGAAATGAGTGAAGAAGGATCAAATTTGGAGAAACAATGAAGGTGTGCAAAAGAACTAAAGCACCCAGAACTGGTGCTTAAGTGCTAGTAAAACCAAGAAGGCTGCCCCTAAGCACCAAGAACCTCGCGCTTAAGTGCCAGAAGTACTTACTTGATGATTCAATAAATTTGGACAAATTTTTGAAGAGGTATTTGAAGCAGTTCTTGGTGAAAATGAGGGAAATACTAAATGAACATGAAAATACATTCAATTGGCTTTTAAAAGGAGAAAACTCTTGGAAGATTCATTGAATGTGGACACATTTTGAAGAGACACCAAGGCACCTTTTGAAAAATTATAAAAGATGACTTGGATTGGATTCAAGAAGAATCTCCTACACCACCCCCATAGCCACACCACTAACGCCTCTCTCTTATATTAATTAGGATAATTTTTTAGAGAGAAGAAGAGATTGTAGTGTGTGAGTAGAGAGCATTGTAAGAGAAAGGAAGAGAAGAGATTCAAAGGAACTTTAAGAGTTTGATGGAGAGAATTTGAGATAAGTTTTTATCTTTGTGATTACATTTGTTTTTAATTTAGACTTCTTGTTTGTTTGCATGATTTATACTCTCAAGCTTAAGTGTTGTTGTGTTTTCTCTATGAATTCTGAGTAATTTTCTTTATCTTTTTTGTTTAAATGATAAGTGATTAAGTATTGGATGGAAGTTGTGTAAAGTATTAATCTTTAGTGTTGGAATAAGTTGTGATGATTTTAAACCTTATACGTCATTTACTTCTTGATTTGACCAATTAAGATGTTAATATTTGTTATGAGAACATGTAAGATCCAAGATGGTATTGTCTCAATCAACTAATGGTAAGCATCACATGAGATTGTATGGATGAGAGTGTAATTCATATGATTGAATGAAAATAAATAGAGAAATAAACTTTGAAGGGTTTAGAATTAGAGGACTTTAAAGTGACATTTGGTTTAAATTTTTAGGTTTTAATATGAGATGTTAGCCTTGGGTGGAGGAGGAAGAGGGAAATCTAGAATGAGAGCTAGTATATTCTCTACTAAACTTGTCTTTAAGACTATTCAAACTTTAAATTAGTCAACGTTCTTTATAGCATCTCTAGCAAGGGTAAAGAATATTATTGCTCCTACTTGACACAACATAATTTGAATACTTCCACAAAAAAATTCCTAGACTTGTTATTGATTCAAAATAAGGAAAAAGATGTTTTATTTATATTACATTCATCTTACAAATATCTAGTTAAATTTAGTTAGTTCTTTACTTTACTTTCAATTATATAAAAAAACAAAAAGAATCAAACTTTCATTCCTATTTTAGCATTTATTGTTTGAGTAAGAATATTTTGCAAAGAAAAATTTGTTATCTAATTTCTTTTGATTTTTGTTGCATGTTGTATTTCTCCATGTTGGTTCGATATTTGGGGCTGAATCAAAAAGTCATATATTACATGATAACGATATGTATACTTGCATAATATCACATAATTAAATATAATAATTACATTATTATTTGCTTCAAAGCCATTGGAAGTCCATACATCGTCTCTCAGAGTCACCGTCGCCAAGTAAATCACAACTGAAGAAAGTGTAAAACTCAGACTTGAAGAATTGGAAATTCTCGAGGGAAAACAACTAGAAGCACAACAAAATTTGGAACTCTAATAAGTAAGGGTGGTGCAGGCTTATGACAAATTGGTCTGACTGAGGGCGTTCAAAGTCGGTGACCTTATTCTCATTCTCAAAAGACATATTCTTGCACACCACAAGATAGGTGGAAAATTTGAACCAACTTGGGAGGGATCATTCATCATAGAGAAGGCCTATTCGGGAGGAGCTTACCAGCTGATGGATTTTCGAGGCGAGAGACCTATGTTGTTGGTTAATGGCCACTACTTGAAGACTTATTACCCAACATGACGTTCCTTGAAGTCAAATTTTTAAATTTTTAATTGTTTTGAGATTATTTATTTGGCCAAGCGTCTGTGTAGGTCCACAATTTTGTAAAAAATTAACCTCAATAAAATGAAAAGTGGTTGTGATTTAAAATGCAGTTGAAAAATAAGGTTAACTAAACTTTTAAAAGTAAAATTATGAAAACTAAATAAATTTTTTGTTGACGGAATGTTCAAATTTAAGAAAGCGTCATTCCCCTTACAATTAGCATATGAATTTGAAGAAATTAAAATCATTTGAATATATATATATATATATATATACATATATATGGTGAAAGAAGCATTATTCGGCTCCTTGCATGTTGATTCAAGTAAGGCAATTACAACAAATGGAGAGGGTCCCCTATCTAATCCAAAATAACTCACATAACTTACTCATGAAGGTGACCCATCTATAAACAGACTCATCTCTATCCGAAGGGAGAGAGC
>JXCR01049369.1:123255-146024 GCA_002079205.1 Phalaenopsis hybrid cultivar | reverse complement strand
ATATATATATATATTTATATATATATATATATAAGAGCAATCATATTCTTTACCCTCTTCCGAGTGCTATTAAGAGCATTAACTAATCCAGAGTTTGGTCTCTAATTCCATGGTTATGCTGGGAGGATACCGACTGCCACTCTAGAGCTCCCACTACTCCCTCCTCTGAGGGATAACAATCTTGCATTAATTTCCAATCAACTAAACCAAATTGGGATTTTAATATGTCACCTTAAAATCTCCAATTCTACATCAAACAAAATATATTTCCCTATTTATTTTCACTTAATTCCATGGATGACATACTCTCCCATGAAATCAAATGTGAGTCTCCCCCTATTGTAGAAATCATAGCCCTTTTTAGAGCGTATGTTTCTCAACATATTTTAACATTTCAATTGAGCATATAAAAAAAATGAAGTTCAGAGTTCAAATCATCACAAATTATTAATATTTACGACCGTAGAAAACAAAATTACTTCTTCACAAAACCATATTTCAAAGTAGGGAGAAGGATAAAGAATACTCGAAATTCATGAGAGGGATACAATAAAATAAGGATTTCATATATAAATACAAGTTTACAAAATAAAAGAATTAAAATACACAACTTATCTCACAATCCTTCCCAAGCAAATCCCTAGAAGTTCTCCTAAGCCTTTCTCTCTTTACAAGAACACTCAATTCTATCTTAGAATTGTAATGAAGAAGAAATCTCTCACATTCCCTCTCCTCTTACAACTCTAGAAGAAAATCTCCTCTTCTCATCTCTTCTCTTCTTGCCTTTCACACCACCCCCTTTCACTTCTCTTTAACTCTTTGAAGTCTTATTCTTTTATCAGTGGTTGCCTCCATTCAAATGAAATTCAAAATTCCCTCCAAAAGTCAGCCCTTTTGAATTCAAAAAATGTGTCATTTGATCCAAGAGACACGTCCCTTCATAAAAGAACCTTCCAAAGTGTCTAGATGCATTGAATTACTCCAATATGTGTTCAAAACAAGTGTCCCTATGAAAATTCGCATAAAAATTGCCTCGAACTGCCTTAATCTACAAAAAGTCATCTCTGGTGCATCATGTGTCAAGCCTTTGTCAAACGACACATCATGCGCTAATCTGGCTCATCATGCGCCAGAATCCCAAAATTCACTGTTTTAGCTCCAAATTTCATCCTTTTTGCCATTTTTGCTCCAAATTCCTAAAAATGTTTTACATTCAATAAAAATATAAAAATACCCTTCTTTAAAGTGCAATATCACCAAAAATAAGCATAAAATATGTACTTAAAATAGTTTATTATTTTGGTGTATCAAAATCCCCCAAACATAAAACTTACTTGTCCTCAAGTGACACTTTTATTACATAAAAGTATTTGACTTAAGATAGGGATCAATTCATAGCTCTTATACTTTAGTTTAATAAATACAATATTAAAATTTAAGAAAAACCTTTAATAACTTAGATTTAAACTCTAAGTCTAGGAATAATTAGTAATCAAATTTAAGATTTCTGAATCTCTATTCATTTTAAGAAGAATTGCAATTTTTCATATTAAGAACATTTAGAACATTCATATGAAAAGGAACTTCATGAAGACTTTACTAGGAATGCTACTAATACTCATATACAAGTTTAGAAAATGAAATAAAGCTCCTTCCTTAAGTTGATTCAATTGAAGCCAATTTTTTATTAGGCATCTCCTCAAGCTTCTCCTCACTTATTTTTTTTTTCTTTTCTTTTATTTTATTTTTCAAGTGAGGATTAATATATCTGGATGGCCTTTAATAAATTTGAACTTCAGTATCCTCTTCTTAAAGTCAAAACTCCATACCTTTCTTCACTTTATAAATTCATATTAGTTTATGATTTTTCATAAAGTCTCATTCTTTTTTTCTTACATGAATCTCTAAAATTCTTAATACTTCAAAAAAACAAATTCCTTTACTTTAATTAGAAAAACATAGTCTTATCCTATAATAGCAAATATCTTTAACTTTAGAATTGACCTTCATTTTTAAAATTTTCTTACCTAAATTTAGAATAATATTTATAAACATAAGTATAGTCATTTAAAGTTAAATCTCAATATCCCACATCAAGTTAAATTAATTTTAAAAATATAATTAATTGAGGACAAATAAAATTTAGTTTACTTCTTTTCAAAATAAAATTTTCTTCCCTCTAAACTTAAGTTTTTAAGTACTTTTAAAAATGTTTTATTACAAAATTTAGTAGGTGACAAAAAACAAGAAATGCATGAAAAAAAAAAATAGACCTGTGGAGGATTTCTGATTATGAAACTGGCTCTAGTATACTGCAGGTACTAACTTTAAAAAAAAACACATAAAGCCTTTAAAGCATTAAATAAAATATAATATATTCTAAAGAATTTGCTGAGAATTAAAAACAACAGTATAAAAACTGAAATACTAAAAATGCAGAAAAAGTAAAAGTCTTTAGTTACTATTACAATTATGTCCACAACACTAGATGAATGTTTTTACTACAACAATTTTTAAATGAAAATACAACACATTTCAATCACAAATAACAAACAAACATAAAACAAACTTAATTAGACTCATAAAAATATCAGTTTTCATATCCTTCCTCATCATCATCATCATCATCTTCTTCTTCTTCTTCCGCATCTTCAACTAGGAGCATAGGGATTGAAACTAAGGCAAGTAGGAAATTCCACTTTAGACTAACCTCTAAGATGTCTTACCATAGCATCTTCAAAATCTATATCATGTTGAACTCTCCTCTGCTTATACTCATCATTATAAGCATTTCTTGCTCCTATCTCTTCCAACTAAGATTGTATATTTAATATGTCCAATTATTAAATCATAAGTTGGTCCACAATACCTTCTAACGATGCAAAATGAGAAGTGGATGCCCCTGCTGCTGATGTAAAGGGTCTATTCCTTCTTCTACCTCTAGATTCAACAAATGATTCAACTCTCTGAATCATATGGCTCCCATAGGATTCTATGGTTGAAATCTTTCTTCATTTCTATGGGACCCTACTCCTGATTGTTCACATAAAGTGAAAATCAGAGCAGGATATCCCAAACTACCAACTGTAGAACTACCAAATATACTTCGAGCATGATGAACTATGAGTGCTCCAACATCTATTGCTTTCATTTTCTAAATGCAATAGTTTAACACTGTTCTATCTTTTGTAACATCAGTAAGATGATTCGTTGGTAATAGTTTAGTAGAGATGAAGTGATGTCATACCTTAGACTAAATAGTCAACATGGAAGCGGGAAAGTTAACTATCTTGTTATTCTTAATCTTCCACTTTCCTCTTCCATCAATCAAAAAGGCAATCACTTCATCCAGTGATGAATTAGTCATGATGAATGTAGCGTACTCATCATGAAATACGTTTCTTAGCCCATAAAAAGCATTGATTCGATCAGCAGTAAATTCTAACCAAGTTGTGATCACCAGCAGTGAACCTCAGGTTAGCATAGAACTTCTGAATCATGGGAACAACTGCTACTATGGGGAAGTAGCATAATCTTTCCCAATTTTTGGTGAGAATCAAGCTCTCAATCTCTCCACCCCTGTTTGCAAACACTTGTTCTTGGATCAATCTTCTGGTCTCCATTTGAGTATTATAGCTATGTTGGGCTTTGAAATTAATGAATCTTCATGAATGAAAATCCTCAGACGACCTCCTCTCTTCACTCAGGGAGCCATTGGAAAATCTATGAAAATCCAAATAAATTTCAAATAAATTACTAAATAAAAAATCTAACTCCTCAAGCAAGATTATTTGGTAAGAGACTTTTCACCATGAGTTTTTTCCAGCCTTTTTCATCAAAAATCCCAAGTTTTGGATCTTCCATAACGTAGAAAAAATCCATGGTGAAAATAAAAAAGTTCTAAGTTAAAGTAAAGCTCTTACCAAGAGAAGATGAAATCTATGATTTTTGGCCTCCAAAATCTTCTCTATCGCTCTTAATGTTAAGCTCTGGGTCATGGTTTAGAGGTAGGAGACGAACAAGCAGGAAAATGGGGCTTGTCCATGCAATTTTGTGATTTTTTAGAAGAATTGGAGTGTTCGGATTTTTGGCGCATCATGCACCAGTGCTCCGTAAATCGGCGCATCATGCGCCGATATGGCGGTTCATGCACCAGAGCACAAATTCACCAGATTTTGGTTTTTGTGAAAATATGCTCTGTACCACTTTATTTAAACATCTAATTAACTCAAATGAACATTTCTAAACATACATTAACTTCACTCTAACAACCAACTTTTGCAAACAACACAAAACTCACATTTATATATAAAATAGGCACTATTACAAACAAACAGCTTTCAAGCCAACAAACATCTATTTCAGTGTTTTAAAGCAAGCCAAAATCCTAACACTAAAATCTGAACATCTAATTACAAAATGTAAACATAGATAGTTCAACAATAGAAAGGAAATGCAATCCAACTCAGCAAAATAACTAAAATATATAGTACTAAAAAAATGTTTCGTGCATAAACTAAATTCAAACATCTTCCTCACTCTCATCCTCCTAGATTTCTCCCATAGATTGGTGGTGCACATACAGGTTGTAGAAGAGATCAGTTGAATCCTCCGCAATCCAAGCATGTTTCTTGAACATACATACCAAACCATCTTCAATATGCCCAGTATGTTCAAAATGTTCCTTTAGTCTTCAATCCAGATGATCCAGCATTTCAGAAATATTTGCAATCACATGCATAAGATTCTGTACCTGTTTATCTATCTTCTTGATCTTCTTCAAAAGTACATTCAAATTGTAGTAAGGCTGAATAGGTAATGAATTCTAGGATTCCTGGTCCATTAATACATTCATATCATTTTCATCTCTCATTCCAATACAATTGCAATAGAATTTTGGATCATCAGCTTCCAAGGAAGAATCAGTTTTCCTAACTTTGATAAGGTACTTGCGATTGACTGCATAATAGGAAAATAATGGATTGATGTCCAAGCCTAGTTGCAGACCCATTCAAAATCAAACCCAAAACTGATTTCACAATAATGACTCCAATATCACTAGGTTTTTTATTTTGAATATAATAATTTAAAATAACGCTCTCCTTAGCCACCTTACTGATCTTCATAGTTGCAGTAATTTTGATGCAATAAAGTAATGTTAAGCCTTAGAAGCAGGATTTAACAATAATGAGGAAAAACTTACATTCTCATCATCTCTAGCTTCCCAATTCACATATTCATTTGTAAGGTACCGATAGAGTTCATTCATATTGTCTCTCGTAGGGTTAAAATTCACATAATAGCAGATAGAAAGATTCTCAATCATAAACCTCTGGTTCATTCTTAAAGTAGTGAATTGCACAAACCTACCTCACATATAGAAAACTCCTTGGTTGATCCCATGAAGATTTGCATAAAACTCTTTTGCTACAGGTATGACTACAGCAGTGGTAGTGTAACGAAACACTTCCCAATGCCTCTACACAATAATCTCGTCCACTCGAGTATTCACTGTGTTAAAATCCTTGATTCATAAATCCCCTTTCTTTGATTAGTCTCTTCTTCACTAGAACACGATCATGCAACTTCTACGCATCAAAACTGACAAACTTTTTCCGGTTGAAAATTCCAAATCTCGCAGTATTTTTGGAGTAGGACGCCATTGGATTTGAAATCTAGTGGCTCTTCCCTCATTTTCCCTCTTAAAATAGACTTATGATTCA
Organism: Phalaenopsis hybrid cultivar; assembly: GCA_002079205.1. NCBI lineage: Eukaryota > Viridiplantae > Streptophyta > Magnoliopsida > Asparagales > Orchidaceae > Phalaenopsis > Phalaenopsis hybrid cultivar. The sequence continues at coordinate 140,301 of JXCR01049369.1, read as the reverse complement.
ATTTTTGGGAGTTATAAGGAGAAGAAACTGCCAAAAATCACCTTCTGAAATGTTTTAAGTCATTTTCGTTGCCGCAGTGTATCATGCGCCAATTATGGCGCATCATGCGTCAGCTCTATGGAATTCAGGCGCATCGTGCGTCGGTTCGAAAAACTGCACTATTTCAATTTCGATCCAATAAATTCTCAATTTTTCCATAGAATTAGATAAATAAAGATGTTTCTATAAATTTTCTCAGATTCACACACTATATAAAGACATAATTATAAATATACGTAAAATATTTCAAAAAAAATTTAAAAGTAAACTAAACAACGATACATATGGGTTGCCTCCCACAAAACACTTGGTTTAGCATCGTCTGCCTGACATTCCCAATCTTTATTCTGGGTGACCGAATATTATAGTCTCTTTAAAAGCTGGTCTTTGACCATCAAAATATAGTTTAAATATGTGCCCATTCACTTTAAATATTCTTCTAGTTTTGGGGTCTTCAATATTAACTGCTCCATAAGGATGGACTTTTATAACTCTGAATGACCCTTTCCACCTAGACTTCAATTTTCTAAGAAATAGTTTCAATCTTGTATTGTAAAATAAAACTTCCTGTCCAGGTTCAAATTCCCTCTTTATTATCTTCCGATCATGTCATTCTTTCATCTTTTCCTTATAAATCCTTGCATTATCATAAGATTCATTTCTAATTTCTTTAAGCTTATTCAATTGCAATAATCTTTTCTCACCAGCATCTTTCAAATAGAAATTGATTTTTTTTTATAGCTCAATAGGCTTTATGCTCCAATTTAACTGACAAGTGACAAGTCTTCCAAAAAATTAATTGATAAGGGGACATACCTATAGGTGTCTTATAAGCTGTCATGTATGCCCATAATGCAGTATCTAATCTAGCAGACCAATTCATTTTCCTATGATTAACACTCTTTTCCAAACTCTTACCTCAAGAAGATCAAATCTAACAATTTTGGCTTGAATCCACCAAGAAATCTTCGCAAAAAAACCAAGGAAGAAGGTGAAGAGAGGTGTAATAATTGTGTTTTTAGGCCCAAATCTCAAGCGCGAATGGTTCGACGCTTAGGTGCTAGTCTTTTGGTTTAGGCAGCGCTTAAGCATGGGTTTTGGCGCTTATGCGCCAAAGCACACATTTTGATTTTTTTGATTTAAGTGATATGCACTCCTAGCATAAGTCAACCAACCCAATATGGTCTCAAAACACTGTAAATAACTATTTCCTCCGCTCTTATCTCTTGTCTTACTCAGGATTCACCAATTTTAAATAATTGGATTCAACACTAAATAACACAAAATTTCACACAAACAAAACATTTATATTAATTCACGAACAATTACAAACACTTTTAAATACATAAACTCTGAATCCAAAAAGTATTGAATGAGAAAATTCCTAAACATAATACTAGATCTTAATAACATACAACACACATTAAAACACTCTTAACATAAACAAACACTAAACACATAAACACTAAATCATGAACTTAATTCCACTCTCTAGTCGATGGAAAAAAATTTGGCCTATCATTGGTCTCTCCTTCATAATTTGGAATGTATATTTGAAAGAACGAACGATGATTAATAACTCTGGTTGAATCTTCTTCAATCCACTTATTCTTCAGATACATTGCCTTATCTGCTTCTTCTATAAAACTGGTATGGCTAAACTGCATCTTAAGTTGCCATCTCATATGATCCAGATGTGCGTTAACTTCTATCACTTTTACTTTAATTGAAGCCACATTAGCCTCAATTTTAGTGATTTTCTCTGTTATTCCTTCGATACTAATGGCTAGGAAACTGTGATACATCTCTTGCGCACTCTGACTAATAAACCTCTTTCTCATTACTTCGTCCTTCTTCAAATCACTCTACCAAGATGACATTTTTCAAAACTTTTCTCTTTCTACTTAGAATTTAAGGGTTAATTGAAGGTGTGGGTGATATTTCTACTCATACCCCACATTTTATAGGCTCTAAACCTCCCCCATAACTCTTAAACACGTCCGAGAACTGTTCTCACATGTTCTAGCCAACCAATTCACGGTTAAAACTTCTAGAAACCAAATTCACATATTTTTTTAACTGTCGCGCTTAAGCGCCGGATCTTGGTGCTTAAGCGCTAGTGCTCAATTTAGCACAGGTCAACTTAATGTTTAAACATTTGTTCTAACATGTCTAAGTCATCTTTTAAGGTCTTGGAATAGTCACTAACTCATTATATGGTCAAAATACTACCAGTATTTTTCTAAATTACACACAAAAACATAGCAATATAAATAAACACAAAGATAACTATGGGTTGCCTCCCATAGAGTACTTAGTTTAACGTCGTCAGCCCGACGTAACTAGTGCTTATTCTGGTTGACCCAGCATCAGAAAATCATTTAATTTAAGTTGGTCACCTAAAAAGTAGAATTTCAGCATGTGACTATTAACTTTGAATATTTTATCAATTTTAGACACTTTAATATCCACAACTCCATAGGGATAACCTTTCATCACAAAAAATAAGCCCATCCACCTGGACTTAATTTTACTTGGAAATAAACCTTGCATTATAAAGCAAAACTTATTGCCTTGGCTGAAACTTTTAGTAAGAATCCTCCAATCATACCACTTCTTCATCTTTTTTTTATAAATCTTAGCACTTTCATAAGATTCATTTCATATCTCTTCAAGCTCGTTCAATTGCAATAACATTTTCTCACCAGCATCTTTAATAACCTTAGCAGTTGAACTTGACTATGCTTTATGCTTTATGTTAATTTTATGAATAACCTTTTATGGTCCATCATGCATTTAATTTATGCTTTAATCATACCACAAAAAATTATGCTTTAAGCTCAAGTTCAACTGCTAAGTGACACACTTTCTAAAATATTAGCCTGTGTGGAGACATTCCTATAGAAGTTTTGTATGCAGTCCTATAAGCGCACAAAGCATAGTCAAGTTTAGCTGACCAATCCATTTTTGTTGGATTTACAGATTTTTCCAATATACTTTTAATTTCACAAATAGATAATTCAACTAAACTATCTGTCTACGAATGATAATAAGTAGCAATTCTATGGTTTATATGATATTTCTTTAATAATTATCCATTATTGCTTTTCTAAAATGACTTCTGCTAGTCATTTATGATTACTCTTAGCATCTCAAATCTATAAAATATATTCATTCTTAAAAACTTTACAACACTTTGAGCATCACATCAAGGTAAAGCAACAACTTCTATTTATTTAGATACATAATCTACTGCTAACAATATATATAAATTTCTGAGAGATGGTATAAATGGTCCCATAAAATCTAATCCCCAAACATCAAATATCTCAACTTCTAACACATAATTGAAGGGCATCTCATTCCTCTTAGAAATATTGCCTACTCGTTGACATCAATCACAAGTTTTGATATAAGCATTAACATATCTAAAGATCGTAGGGCAATAAAATCTAGATTGTAAAATTTTGTATGTTATTTTATCAACACCAAAATGTACCAAAAATTAGCATTATGACATTTTTTGATAATTTCATAAGTTTCTTCTAAAGGCACACATCTTTGAATAATAAAATCCTTTCCTTGTTTATCTAAAAATGGGTTATCCCAAAAGTAAGTCTTAGTTCCAGATACAAAATTCCTCTTCTATTGGTATGTCATTCCATATGGTATAATATCACTAATCATGAAGTTCACAATGTCGGGATACCATGGAACACGCCACTCATTAACATTGAACAATTCTTCATCTGAAAAATGTTCATTAATTTCTTTTTTAAAACAGGGTGGTTTTTCTAATTCAAGCATGGACAAATGATCAACAAATTGATTGTCAGCTCCCTTTCTATCTACTATTTCAAAATCAAATTCTTGCAAAAGTAGAACCCATCTTATTAAATTTGGTTTTACATACTTCTTTTTCATTAAATACTTAATAGTAGAATGATCTGTATGCACTATGCATTTAGTTCTAACTAAGTATGATCTAAATTTATCAAAAGCATATACTACTACTAATAACTCTTTCTCAGTTGTGGTATAATTAATTTGAGCTTCATTAAGAGTTTTACTAGCGTAGTAGATAACCTTAAAAATCTTATCATGCTTCTATCCTAAAAAAACTCCAATAACATAATCACTAGCAGCGCACATTAATTCATAAGGTTTTTCCCAATATGGTGAAACAATAATTGGTGTAGTGACTAATTTTTATTTTAATAATTCAAAAGCTTTTAGGCTCTTTATCAACATTAAAATCCACATATTTTTCAAGTAAATGACATAGATACTTAGCAATTTTTTAAAAGTATTTAATATATCACCTGTAGAATCCTGCATGTCCTAAAAAACTCCTAATTTCCCTCACACTTGTTGGGTGAGGTAAATTAGTGTCACTTGAATTTTTTGCAGGGTCTACTTCCATACCATTTTTTGAAATTTGATGTCCCAAAATTATTTCCCCTACTACCATAAATTGACATTTTTCCGAATTAAGGACTAAATTTATTTCTTCACAGCGTTTAAGAGCTTTTGATAGATGTTCTAAACAAGAGTCAAATGAAGTTCCAGACATTAAAAATCATCCATAAAAACTTTAATCCCTTTTTTAATTAAATCACAAAAAAATAGCGATCATGCATCTTTGAAATGTGTAAGTGCATTACATAAACTAAATGGCATTCTTCTAAAAGCAAATGTAACATAAGAAATGATAAAAGTTGTTTTCTCTTGATCCTCAAGAGCTATTTGTATGTGGTGATAACCAGTATATCCATCAAAAAAATAAAAGTATTTATGCCCCAGCTAGTATGTCCAGCATCTGATCTATAAAGGGTAGTGAAAAATGATCTTTCCTAGTGGCGAGATTTAATTTTCTATAATTAATTCATATTTGTCATCGTGTGACTTATCTTGTGGGCATTAACACATTATGTTCATTCAAAGTCACATTCACTCATCCTTTCTTAGGAATGTAGTGAATTGGACTAACCCATGCACTATCTAAAATAGGGTAGATAATTTCAGCATCTAACTACTTTAAAATCTCTTTCTTAACAACTTCTTTCATAATAGGGTTCAATCTCTTTTGAGGAACAGCTCTGGGTTTGCAGTTCTCTTCCATATGGATTATATGCATACAAATTGAAGGACTGATTCCTTTTATATTAGAAATTATCCATTCAAAGGCTTTCTTATGACTCTTTAAGGTTCTCATCAAATTCTCTTCTTCTTCTATAGTTAATTTTGAGGAAATTANTAAATGGTCCCATAAAATCTAATCCCCAAACATCAAATATCTCAACTTCTAACACATAATTGAGGGGCATCTAATTCCTCCTAGAATCATTGCTTGCTCGTTGACATCGATCACATGTTTTAATATAAGTGTTAACATCTCTAAAGATTGTAGGCCAATAAAATCCTGATTTTAAAATTTTGTATATTATTTTATCAACACCAAAATGTCCTCTAAAATTAGAATTATGGTATTTTTTTGATAATTTCATAAGTTTCTTCTTAAGGTACACATCTATGAATAATTAGATCATTTCCTTGTTTATATAAAAAAGGATCATCCCAAAAATAAGTCTTAGCTTTAGATAAAAATTTCTTCTTCTGTTGGTATGTCATTCCGTAGGGTATAATATCACTAACAATGAAGTTCACAATGTCTGCATACCATGAAACATGTCACTCATTAACATTGAACAATTCTTCATCTGGAAATTGTTCATTAATTTCTTTTTCAAAACAGAATGGTTTCTCAAATTCAAGCCTGGACAGATGATCAATAATTTGATTCTCAACTCCATTTTTATCTACTATTTCAAAGTTAAATTCTTGAAAAAGAAGAATCTATCTTATCAATCTTGGTTTTGCATCATTCTTTCTCATTAAATAATTAATAGCAGAATGATTTATATGCACAATAGGTTTAGTTTCAATTAAATATAACCTAAATTTATCAAAAGCATATTTGACCAAAGAAAAATATGTTGAGATTTTCATACCTATTTTATACTAACATTGATGATATTGCACTTTAAAGAAAGGTATTTTTGATGTTTTATCGCAGGTATGTTGAATTATGGTCATTGGAGGTCATTGGAGCAAAAAGATGCAAAAAAGGAGCAATTTGGAGCAAAAAGGACCAAAATATGAAGATTTGAACTAAGGCGCCGACGGCGGGTTTTTCCCAAGAGTCCAAAATCAATTATTCTAGAAGGCCGCCGACCGTGCCATCGAGGTCACCAATAGAGAGAACGGTGGTTCTCTAAACAGGTGCATTGAATGTGGACGATTTTTGAAGGGATGCTTAGGCAACTCTTGGAAAACTCTTATACAACTTTAAGAGAAACATTTGGGCCCCAAAAATAGGAGCCCCGTGGTGGTGTCCGTTGAGTTTTTGTTTATTGTAGAGTGTAGAGAGTTTAATTTAGGGTTAGTATTGTGAGGAAACTTCGAGAGATTGTAAGAGTGGAGGGAAAGTGAGAGATTTCTTCCTCCTTGCCGCTTTGAAGAAGAATTTTTTTAGGAGGTGCTAGAGAGAGTTCATAGAGGTTAGAAAGGTTCCAATATTGTGAGGAACTCTTTAAGTTTGTAAGAGTGGAGGGAAAGTGAGAGATTTCTTCCTCCTTGCCGCTTTGAAGAGGAATTTAATTGTAAGAGTGGAGGGAAAGTGAGAGATTTCTTCCTCCTTGCTACTTCGAAGAGGAATTTCGTGCAGAGGTTCCATTAGTGTATAGAGAATTTATTAGAGTGTCTTGGCCAAAAATAGAAGAGTGCTAGAGGCCTTGGAGGTTACCATTAGTGTATAGAATTTCCAGTAGAGTGTAACATTGTGAGGAATTCTTTGAGAGATTGTAAGAGTGGAGGGAAAGTGAGAGATTTCTTCCTCCTTTCCGAGGGAAAGAATATAGGGAGTAAAGGAAGTGCTAGGAGAGTTCCTAGAGATTAGAAAAATTCCAATATTAGTGAGGAATTTTCGAGAGATTGTAAGAGTGGAGGGAAAGTGAGAGATTTCTTCCTCCTTGCTACTTCAAAAAGGAATTGCTTCGAGAGATTGTAAGAGTGGAGGGAAAGTGAGAGATTTCTTCCTCCTTGCCGCTTTGAAGAAGAATTTTCGAGAGATTGTAAGAGTGGAGGGAAAGTGAGAGATTTCTTCCTCCTTGCTACTTCAAAGAGAAATAGGAGGTGCTAGAGAGAGTTCATAGAGGTTAGAAAGGTTCCAATATTGTGAGGAACTCTTTAAGTTTGTAAGAGTGGAGGGAAAGTGAGAGATTTCTTCCTCCTTGCCGCTTTGAAGAGGAATTTATTGTAAGAGTGGAGGGAAAGTGAGAGATTTCTTCCTCCTTGCCGCTTCAAAGAGGAATTCTATGTGCTGTAAGAGTGGAGGGAAAGTGAGAGATTTCTTCCTCCTTGCCGCTTCGAAGAAGAATTCTGTTTGTTGTAAAGAAAGGAAGATATTCAGAGGAACTTCGAGGAGTTTGCTTGTTGAGGAATTAGAGATACGTGGTATTTACTTATTGAAGTTTGTATGACTTTGCTTTTATATATAAATTCCAAGTTTTATCGTATCTTCTCCATGAAAGAGAAACTTCGAGGAGTTTGCTTGTGGAGGAATTAGAGATAAGTGGTATTTACTTATTGAAGTTGTATGACTTTGCTTTTATATATAAGTTCTAAGTTTTGTCATATCTTCTCCATGAGTTCTGTGTAGTTTTCTGTCTTTCTCCTTATCATGAGATTTTGTGAAATGGTGAATTGAATTGGTTTAGCCATGAGAATGTTAAAGAAGTTGTGATGATCTTTTCACTTCGATCTTAATTTACTTTTAATCTAGCCAAATGATTTGTTAAAATATGTTGAGTTTTACAACTAAAGTGAAGATTACATCCAAGATTTAGAGAGGTCAATGTCCTTGAAAGTTGAGTGCAAATAAATAGGGAAATAAAATTATTGGGCATAGAATTGGAGATTTTAGAGTGACAGAATAAAATCCTCAATTCGGTCCTATGGTTTGGGTGCTGATGTGTAGATGTTAGCCCTCAGGCGAGGGGAATGTGGGAGCTCCAAAGTGAGAGCCGGTATCCTCCCAGCCTAGCCGTAGATTCAGTAACGAAACATAGGAATAGTCAATTTTCTTTATACTTAGACCAAAGGGTAAAGAATAGGTACGCTCCTATTTGACACAATACAATTTGAACTAATTCACTTTATCCCTTCACTTTAATTTCTTGACAAGAAGAAGGATGCTTTCTTATAAATTTAACTTCACATTAGAAACTTTATTAGTAGAATTATTTAATTAAGAGGTTATTAAAATTACATATTTATTTCAACTGTCTATTAGTGACAAATTAGCAATTTGAACAGTATTGTTGTGATTAAGTATTGATTTTCTAAATCCTAGTTCGTAGCATCTAGTATTACTCCCTGTGGGATCGATATTCAGGACTCTATTAGAGCCCTGTATTACTTGAGCGATACGTATATTTGCGTTGATAAGTGTGACTTTGCAATTACTGAATATCTTATACATATTTTTATCAAATCTATAACCATTGTCAAGTTTTTGGCACCGTTGTCGGGGACTTAATTCTTCTAGCAACAATATCAAATTCTTGTATTTTTAAGCTTATATAAAGTCGCTGTCAAGTTTTTAGCATCGTTTCCGGGGAGTAAAAAAAATCATAATTAGAGTAACAGACAAATTAGGACTATTAGAAAACTTTTACTTGAATTGCAACTTATTTTCATATTTAGTTAATTGCTTTTCTGCGTACTGATTTCAATTGTATGCATAAATTTGGACCTGAAAATCTTATACCTTATGATTCAAAATGAGAATGCACTGTTAGAAGAATTATAAAATTAAGACAAGAACCTAGAAATCTTGACACAACGGAAAATAATGTGAACACTCAAGAAATAGAAGACCTCTCGAAGATTATGTAAATCCTACAGCAGATGAAATTCACTTATTTATCCAAAATCTTGATGTAGCTGCTAATTCAATTGAGCTTAAACCTATTATTATCCAAATTGTACAAAATAATCAATTCAGAGGTACACCAAATGAAGATCCTAATTTACACCTTGCTAGTCTTTTACAACTTTGTGCTACCTTTAAATATGATCTAGTTTTGAACGATGTAACTTAGACTTTTTCCTTTTTCACTTACGGATAAAGCTAAGATGTGGTTAAATTTGTTAGCACCTGGATCTATTAGAACTTGGAGAGAACTTTCAGAGAAAGTTCTATCCAAATATTTCCCTCAATTCAAAACTGCTAAACTTAGAAATGACATAACATCATTTTATCAGATTGACGAAGACNCCTAAAAAGTCATACTTCAAATGTTCAGGATGCAACTTCAACTCAAGCTTGGGAGGTTTTTCAATTGATGGAAAAAAAGATGTATCTTTTTCTGTTGTGTCTAAAACTTCAAAACTTTCTTGAATATTGTTCAAATTTTCCTTATATAAATTTTCATATTGATCTAATTCCACTTCTTGCTCGTGTCCCAACTCTTTCATCTCTAATTTTTCTTCATAAGTTGTTTTGAAATGGCTTTCACTTAAATATCTTATAACATTCATTCTATAACATCAATCATTTTTACCTTTTGCAGAGTAATTCATTGATTTGGAAATATTAAATGTAAGTATTTTATCATTGATGCGCATAGTTAATTCTCCTTTCTGCACATCTATCATTATTGTTCCTGTGGCAAGGAAAGGTCTCTATAAAATGATAGGTATCTCCTTATCTTCCTCCATATCCAACACAATAAAATCAATAGAAAAGATAAATTGATCCACTTTCACTAGGACATCTTCTATAACTTCTTTAGGAGAATGAATGATCTGCTAACTATAGAGTTACAGTAGTAAGGGTTATTTCCTCTAATCCTAATCTTTTAAATATTGATAATGTCATAAGGTTAATGCTTGATCCTAAATCACATAAAGCTTTCCTCGTCTCCTATTGCACATGGAATTGTAAAGCTACCGAGATCTTTAAGCTTTTTAAGAAGCTTTTTCTGAATTATAACATTGCACTCCTCACTAAGTGCAACAGTCTCGTTATCTTCAAAATTTATTTTCCTATTAAGAATATCATTTATAAACTTCACATAGCTTGACATTTGTTCTAGAGCATCAACAGATGGAATATTAATTATAAGCTTCTTGAAAATTTCCAGAAATTTTGAAAATTGCTTATCCAACCTTTGTTGTTGAAGCCTCTGAGGAAATGAAGGTGGTGGTTTTTCCAAATCAACTTTAAGTGGAGAAATAGGTCTTTCTAAACCTTTCAGAGTGTCCTCTTTCGGTTCTTCAATCTCTTCTCTCTCTACTTCAGTCTCTTTTTGAACTCTTCATTCCAATTCTCTTCCACTTCTAAGATGAACGGGTTTTACTTGCTCTTTATTCTGCTCTTTCAAATTTATTTCTGTATTGCTAGGAAGTGTTCCTTGGGATCTATTACTTAATAAATTTGCTATTTGTACCAATTGATTCTCAATATTTCTAATTGTAGCTCATTTACTTTGTAATTGATTTCTCATTTGTAACACCACTTCTTCTATAGATAACTTCTTCTCCTTAAATTATGGATTCCTATTAAAACCTGGAGGATAAGTAAGTCTTTAATTATTATTCTTTTGATTATTCCAATTTCTCAATGGGTTTACTTGATTTTTCCCCCATTGCTAATTATTATCACCCGTAACATTATTCCAATTAAATTTGGGATGGTTCTTCCAACCTGGGTTATAATAATTTGCATATGGGTTATTCTGCTTATTTTTTATGGCATTCAAAGTTTCTAGTGATGCTTGAGAATCTATCATTTGGCTTAATGAATTCTCTTCAATCACAGGAATTGGTTGAGAAAAATTCATTCCAAATTGGTCTAACTTCCTTAAAATTGTCACAATTTGATTTGCTAACATGACAAAAGCATCAGTTTCGTGAATATTGGCTACTTTCTTTTGATTTGCCTTTTAGAAAGCCATTGAAATTTATTTGTAGCCATCTCTTCAATTAAATCATAACCATCATGAAGTGATTTTGACATCAATGAAACCACCACCAGCGACATCGATAATAGATCTAAGAGATCCAACAAATCCATTATAAAAAGTTTGAATTATTAACCAATCTAGTATAGCATGGTGTGGACCCTTTCTTTAAAGTTCTTTAAATCATTCTCATGCTTCATAAAGAGATTCCCCTTCAAACTGATAAAAAGATGTAATATTATTTCTATGCTTCACATTTTTTTATGGTGGAAAATATTTAGCAAGCAATTTCTATGCTAAATCAGTCCAAGTTTTAAAAGATCCAGGTGATAACGAATGTATCAATATCTTAGCCTTATCGTTCAGTATGAAAGGAAATAATCTAAGCCATACAGTATCATCTAATAAACCATCGTATTTAAATGTAGCACATAATTCTAGAAAATTGGCAAGATGTAAATTTGGATCTTCAGTTGGTGTTCCCCTAAACTGATTATTTCATACCATTTGAATAATAACAAGTTTAAGCTCAAATGAATTAGCCACTACAATAGATTTTTGAATACTACAATGAAGTTCATCCACCATAGGGTTTGCATAATCTCTTAAAGGTCTAAACTCTTCAACATTTTGATTATTTTGATTTGCCATTTCTTGAAATTTTTCAGTAATTTTTAATTTTTTAATTTTTTTAGTAGTTCTTTCTAATTTAGAATTGTAAGGCACAAGTCCTGTGGAACCTGAACTATGCATAAAATACTATAAAACACATAAAATAAAATAAAGCAAAAAATAAAAACACACAAACAAGAACTTTAAATAAAAATGACAGTACAATATTCCTAAAATAAATCTTAAAGTTTAAATAAGACTTACTAAAAATTTTATTTTCTAAAAACTTCTTTTGAAAATATTTTTGCAAATTATTTATTACAGTTTTCCTCCCCCGTTCCCCGATAACGACGCCAAAAACTTGATCCTGATTTTCTATATATATGTAGATGTAAAATTTGATGTATGCGATTATATGATTAATTTCCTTAATAGATGTTCTTAATTTGCAACAAAGCCAAAAACTTGATCCAAAGCAAAAGCTTGGTAAATATTTCATTATGAAAAAAATAAGAATGCAGTTATAATATTTCAATATGGGATACTACACAAGTATACATATCGTTATCAAGTAATATAGAACTTTCTGATTAAGTCCCGAATATTGATCCATAAGGAGGACCAAATTTATATAATAAAATTTTATTTAGCAATATATTCTTACTTAAACTTAAGATGCTAAAATAAGAATGCAAGTTCGATTCTTTTTGTAATTTTTAATAATAGAAAATAAAGTAAGTAACTAATTTACTTAACTAAAATACTTGCAAGATGAAGGCAATATAAATAAAATATTTTTTTCCTTGTTATGAATCAATGATAAATATAGAAATTTTGTTGTGGAAGTATGCTAAATTTATTGTGCCAAATAGGAGCAATAATATTCTTCACCCTTTATAGAGATGCTATAAAGAACATTGACTAATCTATAGTTTGAATAGAATTGAAGACCAACTACGTAGAGAAGATACTAGCTCTCACTCTAGAGTTCCCTCTTCTCTCTCCACCTAGGGGCTAACATCTCGTATCAAAACCTAAAACTATAAATCAAATTAGGGGCTTTACCCTATCACTCTAAAGTCCTCTAATTCTACACCCTTTAAAAGTTTATTTTCCTATTTATTTGCACTCAACCCCATGAACTAGATTATCATTCATGAAATCAATTTGTGATTCAAATCATTTTTTAACTAAGATAATACCATCTCGAATCTTACATGTTCTTAAAACAGGTATTAACATCTTAATTGGCCAAATCAAGAAGTAAATGAAGTGCAAGGTTTCGAATCATCACAACTTCTTCTAACAATGAAGTCTAATACTTCACACAACTTCCTTTAAATACTTAATCACTTATCATTTTAAGAAAAAAGATAAGGAAAATTACTCATAATCCATGGAGAAAACACAACCACACATGAGTTTAAAAGGAGAAATCATGCACACAAAAAAGAAATCTAAATTAAAACCAAGTGTATACACAAAGATAAACACTTATCTCAAATTCTCTCCACAAAATGTCTTGAAGTTCCTTTGAATTCTCTTCCTTCTCTTACAATACAAACTAAAACTCAAAATAAAAGAAAATAAAATAAAATAAGGGTGGTCGGCGGCGGTGACAACGATGGTGGCTGTAAAGTTTAATGTGTTGCTTGCCTCTGAGGATTAGCATTGATGATCCAAGTCTTTTTAATAAAGATCCAAAAGCTGTCTTAGTGTCTCTTCAAAAAGTTGTCTCAATTCAATGAATCTTCTAGAAGTCGTCTCCTCAAAAACCAATTGAATGAATTTTTGTGTCCATGGGCTATTTCCCACATTTTTATCAATGGTTGCTTCAAACACCTCTTAAAAAATCCACTCAAATTAAATATATCATCAAGTAACTACTTATGGCACCTAAGCATGGGGTACATGGCGCTTAGGCATCAGACTTGGGCGCTTAGGCGCCCCAGTTCATTTTTTCACCTTTCTTCATTTTTGCTCCAATTTGACCCTTTTTACTCCTTTTAGCTTTTTTCATCCATTTGATTGTACCTGAAAGAAAAAACACACAAATACCTTTCATTAAAGCACAATAACTCAAAAATAAGTATAAAAATGTGTTTAAAAAATACTATATATTTTAGGTGTATCAACGCCCCGTCTCAGGGCATCAACGCCTAAGTAGAAGATATGGGTACCCAAAGTGTCATACCAATATGGTCTAGTAAAACCACATAGTAGGTTGGTGGAATGAAACAAAAGCTCAAAGTATTAAGCTTCATCTCAGATATTGCTACAAAGTTTGATGAGCAAGAGGACGATGTCCAGGTAAGTCCTCCGTACTTTAAGATGATTCAGGAAGCGATGATTGAAGAGAAAGTCAAAAAGCTCAGAGCTGAGATTTCTGAGTTGACCAGAGAACATGGATCAACCATTGATTATGATGAAGATTTTAATTTCAATGATTATCTCGATGAAGATTTATGGATATTCATGTCATCGAGACTAGAGCTACGACATCCACGTGCGATGCCTAACCTCATGTTAAAGGGAACACCGAGGATGATTTGTGTAGGACTATATTCTTAAGAGATGAGAAAATTACTCAAATGGAAAAGAGAATGGAGGAGATGGCTTCCATCATGGCTGCCATGGCTATAGTTCACGGACAATCCCAGTCACAGCAGGTAGCTTCTTCAGGGGTCAACTAGTTGGAAATAGTTCACATTACCGATGAAAGGAGAGAAGTTGCCTCTACTAATGGAGATGATCAACAAGAGAAGGATTCCTCACCAAGAACTATACTAGAGAAAGATATTAAAAAATTAGTCAAACAACAGGCTCGGGAGGCCTTATCCAAATCTAAGGGTGGTGCATTGATTTCAAGGGGTAGACCTTACCCGAAGGAGTTTGATGTCATACCCTACCCCAAGGGTTTTGTGTCACCAAACTCTTAGACATTTGATGGGACCAAAAATCCCAGCCAGCATATAGCACAATTTAAAGCCGGTTGTGGCAACACTGGAGGTAACAAAGCTTTGCTCTTTTGACAGTTTGTCATCAGGAATTGCATTTGATTGGTATGCTGAGCTACCCAACAGATCGGTCAAGAGGTTTGCTGAGTTAGAACAGTTATTCATGAAAAGATTTGCTGGAGCACAACACCATGTGTCTATTGGAGATCTCGTAGTGGTGAGGCAAAGGCCTAACGAGACCCTAATATATTATATCTTGAGGTGGAGAAACCTTAGCATGAAATGTGAACCTCAATTATAGGAACAACATGCGATTGAGATTCTACTCAAGTGTATCCATGGGCTGGTAGCTTTCATGCTTAAGGAACTCACCATCAAGTCCTTCGAGAAGTTGCTAAGCAATGCCATCAGTTTACAAGAAGAATATAAGCACATGGATTCCCATGATAAATTAGAAAAGACCAGGACAACCCGAATATTTGAGGAGAAGTCTGAGATAGTAGCAACGGTCAATAAGGGAAAGCAGCAGATAAAGATAGAGGCAGAACATTCTCACCAAAGTTCCCAACAATCATCACAACATGCTCAGCAACAGACAGAGTCGTATGGCCAGTCTATTCAGTAGTCACTCTAGCGAGGACTGTACCAAGCAGGAGGTAGAACATGCTTGACTCTTGCATAATGAAAGACGAGGGTGTATACTTTCAAAGGTGTTTAGAAGCTTAATGAAGAAGCCCGAGTTCAGATAACTAAATACAAAGAGGCCAAAAGAAGTTGACAAGAAAGAGTATCCCAATTTTTACCCTATCATAGGATGTTGGGCACACAATAGAGGGTTGTTTTATCTTCAAGGATTGGCTTAAGAAGAACTTCAAAGAGGGAAACATAAAAATCTTGAAGGAATATTTGAAAGAACCTAAAATAGGTTCTGTAACTATGATTTTGGTCCAGCCAATCACTATGATAGATCCATATTCAGAAAAGGATGAATAGAGTACATTTTCAAGTAAGTCATCCAAGAAAATACTGAATCAAATTCAGACCACTTCAGCTCAAGCAGGTGTATAGAGTCTACAGCCTGCCCATCCTAAGATGGAAATTTCACCAAAGAAATCACAACAATTGGAAAGAGAAAGAAAATAACGGCATCATGAAGATTGATAGCGAGGGGGGTAAGATAGGGGCTACCTTTGTTAGATTGATTGTCTCAAATTTGGGGGAGAAAATCCTCAAACCCCTAACCATGTATGATTATCTTTTTGCCCCACAGGGGTATTATGAATATAATGATTATGATTTCAGCTACATTTTAAGTGTTTCTAGTGATAACATAACTGAATTTACTCAATCTAACTCCGATCTCGATTCCTAAACTGATCCCCAAATTATACGTAAGTTCGATGAACCCATTAATGAGAATGAAGAAGACATTGACAATACCCATTATGATAGCACTGAGAGTGAGGAACCAATCCTCGAGTGTCATGGTGCACCACTTGCTATCAACTTGGATCTCTCCGATGAAGAAGAGACATCATAAATTCTTCTTACAACATATCAGGAAGAAGAAATCACATAAATAAATCTAAGGTGCGGAAAAGTGTTACCCTCAAGATCAGCTCCAGTAGATAAAGGAAAACATATAGTCACTCAAGAAGAGATATCACTACCTCCGCTAGTGGAAGAACCACATAGTCAAGTAAAGATTGGTGGATTATATAAAGTGGATTATAATGTGCTAGCTCATCTTAGGAGGTTGCTGACCGCGACTTTATATATGCTTAAAAATATAAGTAATTAATATTGCTGCTAAAAGATTTACTTCTTCAGCTACTGTACCAAATCCTTAATAACAGTTATAGATTCAATAAATATGGACGAAATAAATATTCAATAATTGTAAAGTCACACTTATCAACGCAAGTATATGTATCGCTCAAGTAATATAAGGCTCTAATGGAGTCCTAGATATTGATCCCACAGGGAGTAAGATAGAACTACAAACTAAGATTTTAGAAAAGCAATACTTTAATCACACCAATGAAGTTCAATTTGCTTATCTGTCACTAAAAGGCAATTGAAATAAATATGTAATTTTAATAATTATTAAATAACTAATGATACTAATGAAGGTTCAAATGTGATATTCAATATAAAAGAAAGCATCCTTCTCCTTGANAGGGAGTAATATTAGAACTACGAACTAAGATTTTAGAAAAAACAATACTTTAATCGCAACAATGAAATTCAAATTGCTTATCTGTCGCTAATAGACAATTGAAATAAATATATAATTTTGATAACTCTTAAATAACTAATTATACTAATAAAGTTTTTAATGTGATATTCAACATATAAGAAAATATCCTTCTCCTTGTCAAGAAATTATAGTGAATGGATAAAGTGAATCA
>JXCR01049369.1:109413-123227 GCA_002079205.1 Phalaenopsis hybrid cultivar | reverse complement strand
ATCATCACAATTTCTTAAACATTTTCATGGCTTCACCAATTCAAATCACCATTTCACAAATCTCAAGACAAGGAGAAAGACAGAGAAAACTACTCAGATCTCATGGGGAAAACACAACAAAACTCGAAATTCATATATAAAATCAAAGTCATACAAACTACAACAATAAATAAACTTATCTCTAATTTCTCTCAGAAAACTCCTCGAAGTTCCTCTGAATCTCTTCCTTTCTTTACAACACACAGAATTCTTCTTCAGAAAACTCCTCAAAGTTCCTCTGAATCTCTTCCTTTCTTTACAGCACACAGAATTCCTCTTAGAAGCAGCAAGGAGGAAGAAATCTCTCACTTTCCCTCCACTCTTACAATCTCTCGAATAATTTCTTACAATTTAAACTCTCTAGCAAACTCTCTACACACTAATGGAACCTTTTTAACCTCAAGGACCTCTAGGATCCTCCAATTTTTGGCCAAAATATTCTTTTAAAGTTGTGGATGAGCTTTCTTAAGAGTTGCCTAAGCATCCCTTCAAAATTTGTCCTCATCCAAAGCCTGGTTGGACATAACCGCCGAGCTGGCTGTCGGCGGCCTCGAGGGCGCCGTCGGTGGACCTTCTTAATGAATTAATTCTGGAGTCTCAAGATAATCTCGTCGTCGGCATGGTTGATGGCGCCGTCGACGCCCTAGTTCAATTCTTCATATTTTGGTCCTTTTTGCTCCAAATTCACTCCTTTTCGCATCTTTTTGCTCAATGACCCTATTTCATCATTCCTACAACTAAACATCAAAAATACCTTTCTTTAAAGTGCAATATCATCAAAAACAGTATAAATATGTATGAAAATTCGCTCCTTTTTGCATCTTTTTGCTCTATTGACCTTAATTCATCATTCATGCAACAAAATTCAAAAATACCTTTCTTTAAAGTGCAATATCATCAAAAATAGTATAAAATAGGTATGAAAATGTCAACATATTTTTCTTTGGTCAAAATCCCCCAAACTTAACTATCACTTGTCCTCAAGTAATTTTAGTACTATATAAAAGTTATGATCTACAGTACTAAAGTTTTAATTCAAAAATACTATAAGTTTGATTCAAATAAATATCATAGTGAGATTTTCAGAAAAAATTCAAGTAATTGAATTTACTCTGTAGCCACAAGATTATCTAGTCATCAAATTTAAGAGTTCTAGTCTTCTATTTATTTAAAGAATGACTATATGCTGAAATATTAAGTCACTTAGAATATTCAAATGATAGGAACTTCATGAGAACTCTACCAGTAAAATATCTAATCCATAAATATAAGTTCAGGAATGTATTTAGGTTTTCCTTTTATGTAGGTCCAGTGAAGCCAATTTTTGATTAGGCATATCCTGAAGCTTCTCCTCACTCCGATAATTTTTTTTCTTTCTTTTCTCTTTTTCATTTGGATTGCTTTCAATCCTACATATTTTTCTTTTCTTTTCAGGGATTGTTTTCAATCCTTTCATTTTTCTTTTTCAAGTGAGGACTACTATATCTGGATAGCCTTTAATGATTTTGAACATCACCTTTCTTTCTTTAAATTTGAAACTCAAAGCACTCCTTTACCTTATAGATATTTCATAGCATTCCCTAAATTTGAAACTCAAAGCATTCCTTTACCTTATAAATATTTCATAGTTTTTACATCGTGAGCCCCAATCTTTTCTTCTCAAATGAATTTCCAGATTCTTAATACTTTAAAATATAGTTTTCGAGCCCCAATCTTTTCTTCTCAAATGAATTTTCATAACTGTTACATCATTGAGCCCCAATCTTTTCTTCTCAAATGAATTTCCAAGATTCTTAATAATAACTGTTACATCATTGAGCCCCAATCTTTTCTTCTCAAATGAATTTCCAAGATTCTTAATACTTTTATAGTTTCTTTACTTTAAATAGTTAACTATAATCTTATTCTCTTAAACTAAATATCTTAAGTTACAAAATTAATTTTCATTACAAAAATATTTCCTTAAATCTACTATAATATTTAAATAGCTACAAAAATATAGTTACTTGAATTAAATTCACTACATAAAATCATATAAATAATTTTTTGAAAATATTGACATAGAGGACTTCTAATAGTTAATCTTTTTCTTCCCTCCCCCAAACTTAAATTTTTCAACATAAAATAATACAGGTGGAAAGAAAAACTCTAAATATAAATCATACCTCAGTATTTTAGGCATTTTCATCATTCTAAAATTTTTGCAGACCTTCTCAACATTTCTACTTCACCTGGTCTGTAATATTAGGAGCTTTCTACACATATAAATCATTAAAGAAATTTCTGGGTAATGAAATTTTGAAATAAGTATAAAACTAAAACATTAAACAAGCACAATATTTCCTAACACAAACACAATACTAAACAAAACAATTAAAAATCACATTACATTACAATCCACAAAATACTACTCAACATCTATTAAACTACACATGCAAATTCAACTATAACACTAGCTTTATAACAAAAATTAAAAATTATCCAAGTACAACATAATAATAAAAATGAAAGTCCAAATATACATAAACATCCATTTCTATTACAGAAGATGACAAAAATAAAAGTACAAGTACAAGTACATCAATTCTATCAAATATCAAAATCCCACACTATGTCTTCATCTCCTTGATCAGCAGGTGGATCGGGCTGATACTGAGTATATCGGGGGCACTAAGGAAAAGTAACATCAGGCCCGCCACTGTAGTGTCGGGCTTGAGCTTCGTAATATGCTACCTCAAAATTTGAATGCCTCTGAAGGTACTCACTATCATAATCATGTCAACATTCTAACCCTCCAATCCTTTCATTTATTAATTCTATGCTCTTCTGCTGCAAGTTCAACTCATTCATCAAATCAGTGAGGGTAGGGGAACTAGAAGGCGGAAGGTCATAACTTGTAGAGGGAACATCTCCACTAGTAGAAGGTTCTTGACTTCTACTCCTAGTTCTCCATTTCTCATGGGATTCATAAGTTCTTAAATTGGCCTTACTAATGGGTTTCATAGGGTAAACCCATTCTTCATCTCCAATTTTCACTTCAGAAAGTTTGCAAATTGCATAAATAAGGCCAGGATGTCCTAAACCTCCACTTGTCTCACTCCTTGCCATAGTCAATATACATTACATTGACGAAGCGAGACTCGTCAAACTCAATTCATCTCTTTTGTTGTGGAGCCATTTCAATCTAATCAAATTATAAAAAATTTCCAAAAATTACTTCAAATATGCAAATAATGGCTTCCAATAGTAATTCTAAGAGTTCAACACTAAGATCCATGAATTTCTTCCCAAATTTTCTTCACATTCTCAAATTTTTTGGATCTCCTCAATTTGGAAGAAATCCATGGTGAAAATCAAATGTTTTTAGTTTAGAGTGAAGCTCTTACCTATGAGATGATCAAATCCGGTGTCAAAAAGCCTTGAAATCGCCCCAAATCCAAGATCTCTCAAGCCCTAGGTCGAAAATTGTGAATCCAAGATCTTTCAAGCCCTAGGTCGAAAATGGCATTTTTAGGAGGAAGGGGATGATGAACAGTGGCAGTTGACTGGTTAAAATCACGGTTAAATGTGTTTTTTTGCAAGCTCACCTTCGGCGGAGTCAATGGCACCATCGGCGCACTCTATTGGAATTTTGAACCTGAGTCTCAGGAAAAATCCACCGTCGGCGGCGTCGAGGGCGCCGTCGGTGGGTTCTACTGATTTTGGTTCAAATTCCAGATTTTTGCGATTTCGATCAATTTCAAGCCTTAACAACACCTTTTCAATCATTATAGACATAATTTTAAGTGACTAAATGATGTACTTAGCACAAATTAATTTTCACAACACAAAACATCACATTTATATATAAATTCTAAGGGTACAATATACATTACATAACACACCTAAGTTTGGTATTTTACAACCTCATTAATTCAGCGTCGCAATCCAAGCCACAACACTCAAAACGCTGAAAACAAAACAACATATGATTAGTCTCAACTATACATAGATATAAAAACATAATTTAAAAAAAGCAAATATAAAGTTCAAATTAAAATACATAGATAGACAGATAGGTAGTAATATAAATCTCCTCTGAGATCACCCATTGATTGCACATGAACGAAGAGGTTTTAGAAGGGTCGGAATGGAAATTCTTCAGTAGAATCCTCCTCTATTAATTTCATCCTCCTCATCAGTCTTATTAAGCTATCTTCCAAATGTCCAGGGTGATCAAAATGTTCCCTCATCCTCCATGATCGAAGAAATCAGAGATATTATTAATCGCATTCATGACATTTTGTACCTCCTTTTCTAAATTCTTAATTCGGCGCAGGATCACCAGAGACTTGTCAGGAATTAAGGGTTGAACTGGTAGTGAATTCTTAGATGATTGATCTACTATAATGGCCATGTCATTTTCATCTTCAAAAGCTGGGAATCTCTCAGTTGGGTCTAAAGGCTTCTAAGGTAGAAGTACTTTTTCCCAATTTTTGTAGGACACTTGGAACTAACTTCAATGTGAGAAAATTGTGAAGGGGTGTCCAAGCCCATAAGTTGATCCATGAATGATTAGGCCCAAAACCGACTTCACAATTATTATCCAATATCAATCGGCAGTCCCCTTTGGATGCAATAATTTGAAATGACACTTTCTTTAGAAACTTTACCAATCTTCATTGTCGGTAATAGTTTCACAGAAATGAAAAAGTGCCAATGTTTCGAAACGAGATTCAGAAGTGTCGCAGAAAAACTAACATACATGTTTTCTCTCATTTCCTAGTCATCAGTTTTGTCCGTTAAATATTAATAAATTTCATTCATCTGGTTTCTCGTTGGAATGAAATTGGAATAGTGGTAGACATGAATGTTCTCGATCATATATAATTCATTGATTCATGCAGGAGTGAAAGTGATCCATCTACCTCGCACATAAACGACTCCCTGGTTGACTCCATGTAAATTTGCATAGAATTCTTTCACCACTGGAACAACCACGGCGGCGGTAGTGTAGCACAGCACTTCCCATCTTCACCGCACTATCATCTCTTCAATTTCTATAGAGGGATTATTCATGCTGTAATTTACAAATCCTCGTTCCTTGATCAATCTTTTCTTTGTCAGTAACTTGCTGAAGATTCGTTGCGCTTCCGCACTAATAAACTTTTGCCGATTAAAATCTCGCATTCTAGGATTATCAGCGGAAATGGACACCATAAGAATGAATTTGGTGGAGTTTCACTACGTTTTTGGGGGAAAATATGAACTAGGAATCGAATTTGGGAGTTTAAAAGGGTAACTCTCGCCAAGAAACCGCTATTCAAACCCAAGTAACCGCCATTTCGCCGATCTCACTGTCGGCGGGGTCGATGGCGCCATCGGTGAGCCTCTGTATTTATTTTGCCTGGACTCTCGGGAAAACCCGTCGTCGGCGCCCAAGGTAAAAATCACATAGTTTCGCTCTAGTCCGAATGCGTTCCAATTTTTCTCTATGGATCCAATTCTTATGATGATTCAAGGGTAAAGAAGAGTAGTAGAGCTTAATACTACGATAAAATAACAATAATTTCAATGAAAAACTATTATAATCACAATAAAAATAAAGATAACTATGGGTTGCCTTCCATAAGCGCTTGGTTTAACGTCGTCAACACGAACTATTCAGGTGTTATTCAGGTTGACTGATCATTAAAACCTCTTTAAAACTTGGTCTTTTACCCTTAAAATATGGTTTTAATCTGTCTCCATTTACTTTAAATATTCTAGTCTTTTGATCTTCAATTTCAACAGCTCCGTAAGTATAAACTTGAGTCACAGTAAAAGGTCTCATTAAAACCTCTTTAAAATTTGGTCTTTTACCCTCATAATATGGTTTTATTCTGTGTCCATTTACTTGGTCTTTTACCCTCAAAATATGGTTTTAATCTGTGTCCATTCACTTTAAATCTATTTCCAATTTGGTCTTTTACCCTCATAATATGGTTTTAATCTGTGTCCATTTAATTTAAATCTATTTCCTTCCGATCTTCAACTCACAGCTCCGTAAGTATAAACTTGAGTCACAGTAAAGGGTCCTAACCAACGAGACTTCAATTTTTTTCAACAGCTCCGTAAGTATAAACTCTAGTCACAGTAAAGGGTCCTAACCAACAAGACTTTAATTTCCTAAGGGAATAACTTCAGCCTAGTGAAAACTTCTTGTCCTGGTTCAAAGTTCTTTTGGTTAATCTTCCAATCATGCCATAACTTTAGTTTCTTTTCATAAATTCTATTGTTATCATAAGACTCATTTTTTAATTCTTCTAATTCATTTAATTATAACAATCTCTTCTTACCAGCATCTTTCAAATTATAATTGAATTCTTTAATCGCTCAATATGCTTTATGCTCCAATTCTACTCGTAAGTGACAAGTCTTTCCAAAAATCAGTTTGTAAGGAGTCATTCCAATATGAGTTTTATAAGCAGTCCTGTAAGCCCATAATGCAGTATCCAATATAGTGGACCAATCTACTCTACTAGGGTTTACAGTCTTCTCAAGTATTTGTTTAATCTCTCTATTATAAACTTCAACTAACCCACTGGTTTGAGGGTGATAGGCAGTAGAGATTCTATGAATAATATTAAATTTTTCTGTCAATCTCTGAATGTATTTATTTCTAAAATGGGATCTTCAGTCAGTGATAATCATTCTAGGCATTCCGTATCTAGTGAAAATATTTTTCATTAAAAACCTTGAAACACTTTTAGCATCACAACGAGGTAATACTTGTGCTTCAATCCACTGAGAAACGTCGTCTACTGCAATTAATATGTATAAGTTCTTAAATGAAGGAATAATGGTCCCATGNATTTCAAAATTTCCTTCTTAACTACTTCTTTCATCATTGAATTTAATCTCCTTTGTGGATCAACTCTTGGTTTATATTGTTCATCTAATATAATTATGTGCATACAAATTGAAAGACTGATTCCTTAATATCAGCTAAGGTCCAACCAAAAGCTTTCTTATATCTTTTCAATGTATCTAACAGCATTTGAATATCAGCTAAGGTCCAACCAAAAGCTTTCTTATATCTTTTCAATATATCTAACAGTCTTTACTCTTGCAGATCATTTAATTCCGAAGATATAATAACAGGTAATGTAGATGAGTCTCCCAAAAACACATACTTCAAGTGGCTAGGTAGTATTTTCAACTCAAGTTCAGATGGTTTTATAATTGACGAAAATAGATTCTTATCAGCATTTTACGTAATATCCAACATCTCAAATATTTCCTGAACATAATCTAATTCTTCATTTTCTAATTCATCCAAAATAACTTCATCATTCTCTTCAAATTGTTCTTCCTCTTAGAAATATTCTTTAAAATGTTCTTTCAAAAGATGTTCACTAATTTCCATCCGAAAACATTCATTATCCCTTTCAACTGCAGAGTATTTCATAGATTTCGCAATGTTAAAAGTCACTTCTTGATCATTAACTCTCATAGTTAATTATATTTCGTAGATTTCGGATGTTCACTAATTTCCATGCGAAAACATTCATTATCTCTTTCAATAGCAGAGTATTTCATAGATTTCAAATGTTAAAAGTCACTTCTTGATCATTAACTCTCATAGTTAATTCTCCTTTTTGAACATCTACGTTAAAAGTCACTTCTTGATCATTAACTCTCATAGTTAATTCTCCTTTTTGAACATCTATCACAGCTTTTCCAGTAGCTGAAATGTCTCCCTAAAATAATAGGTATTTCTTTATCTTCCTCCATATCTAAGACAATAAAATCCACCTCTCCCTAAAATAATAGGTATTTCTTTATCTTCCTCCATATCTAAAATAATGAAATCCACCGGAAAGATAAATTTGATAGGTATTTATTTATCTTCCTCCATATCTAAAACAATGAAATCCACAGGAAAGATAAATTTGTCCACTTTTTACTAACACATCTTCTATAACTCCCTTAGAATATGTAACTGAATGATCCGCTAATTGTAGAGTTACAGAAGTAGGCGAGACTTCTCCTAATCCTAATCTTTTAAAAATTGATAGAGACATAAGATTAATGCTGGCTCCCAAATCACATAAAGCTCTACCATAAAATTTTTCACCAATAGCACATGGTATTGTGAAACTGCCAGGACCTTTTAATTTTTCAGGAAGTTTTTTTTGAATAATTGCACTACACTCTTTGCTAAATGCACCGTTTCGTTATCCGTGAACTTCCTTTTCTTGTTCAGAATATCTTTCATAAATTTCACATAATTGAGAATTTGCTCTAAAGCTTCTACGAAGGGAATATTTACAGTTAACTTCTTAAGAATTTCTAAAAATTTAGAAATNAGATGGCTACCAACAATTTTCAATGGCCCTCTGAAAGGGTAAATCCTAAAAGAGTAGCTAGTATCCAAGATTTTGATGCAATATCTATGTTAGCTTTAAAGATTGCTGCAATATCAAATAAATTAGATCATTATGGAATGATTTATTCTCCAACACCTACTATGATGGAAGAGAAATTATCTGGGCAATTTGTGGATGTTCAACCTTCGTATGAAACTTTAAATGCTATTAATAATAATCCAACAACATTATTTGACTATTATAACCCATGTTGGAAGAATCATCCAAATTTTAATTGGAATAACAATTCTTCTACAGATCAACAATGTCTATTATAACCTAGGTTGGAAGAATCATCCTAATTTTAATTGGAATAACAATTCTTCTACAATCAACAATGGGCGAACAACCCAGTGAACCCATTGGAAAATTCATCTAACCAAGAAAATGCTAATTATAGACCTTCTTATCCTCCAGGATTTAATAGTAACACTCAATTTAAGGAAAATAAGTTATCTATGGAAGAGATGATACTAAACATGTGTCAATAATTGCAGAATCAAGGAAATCAATTACAAATTTAAGGAAACCAGTTACAAAGTCAAGGAACTGCTATCAAGAATATTGAAAAAAAATTGGGGCATATCGCTACTGCGCTTAGTAACCGAACATTTGGAACTTTTCCTAGTACCGTGGAACCAAATCCTAAAGATCAAAGAAAAGAACAGATAAAAGCGATACAATTACAAAGTGGAAAAGAATTGGAAACAAGAGTGTAGAAAGAAACGGAAACTAAAAAAGAGAAAGTGGATACAGAGAAAGAAAATGATCATGAATACCCAGATTTAGAATATCCACTTACCCTAATGAAAATTACAGTGGAGAAACCTCCACTAGCGTTTCCTCAAAGATTGAAGCAACATAAAAAAGATAAACAATTCTCTAAGTATTTATAAATTCTTAAGAAACTAACAGTAATTATTCTTTTTGAGAAAATGCCCAATTATGTGAAATTTATGAAAGATATTTTGAACAAGAAAAGGAAGTTCATTGATAATGAGAATGTTACACTTAGGGCAGAGTGTAGTGCAATTATTCAGAAAAAGCTTCCTGAAAAATTAAAAGATCCTGGTAGTTTCACTATAACGTAGTGCAATTATTCAGAAAAAGCTTCCTAAAAAATTAAAAGATCCAGGTAGTTTCACTATACCCTGTGTTATCGGTGAAAAATTTTATGGAGTGGAATTCATCTTATGCCTCTATCAATTTTTAAAAGATTAGGATTAGGAGAAGTCTCACCTACTTTTGTATCTCTTCAGTTAGTGGATCCTACAGTTACTTATCCTAAGGAAGTTATAGAAGATGTGTTAGTAAAAGTTGATAAATTTATTTTTTATATGGATTTCATTATTTTAGATATGGAGGAAGATAAAGAAATACCTATAATTTTAGGAAGACCTTTTTTAGCTACTGGAAAAGCTATGATATATGTTCAAAAGATTAACTATGAGAGTTAACGATCAAGAAGTGACTTTTAACATTGTGAAATCTATGAAATACCTTGGTGTTGAAAGAGATAATGAATGTTTTCATATGGACATTAATGAACAGTTATTGCACGAGCATTTTAAAGAATATTTTGAAGAGAAAGATCATTTTAAAGATAAAAATGAAGTTATTTTGGATAAAATAGAAAATGAAGAATTAAATTATGTTCAGGAAAGATTTGAGATGTTGGATATTACAAAAAATGCTGATAAAAATCTATTTTATTATGTTCAAGAAAGATTTGAGATGTTGGATATTACGGAAAATGCTGATAAGAATCTATTTTTATGTTCAGGAAAGATTTGAGATGTTGGATATTACGGAAAATGCCGATAAAAATTTATTTCCATCGATTATAAAACCACCTGAACTTGAGATGAATTGTTCAAGAAAGATTTGAGATGTTGGATATCACAGAAAATGCTGATAAGAATCTATTTCCTTGTTGAAGAGAATGATGAAGTTATTTTGGACGAATTAGAAAATGAAGAATTAGATTATATTCAGGAAAGATTTGAGATGTTGGATATTACAAGAAATGCTGATAAGAATCTAGTTCCGTCAATTATAAAATCACCTGAACTTGAGTTGAAAATACTGCCTAACCACTTGAAGTATGTGTTTTTGGGAAACTCATCTACATTACTTGTTATTATATCTGCAGAGTTAAATGATTTGCAAGAGCAAAGACTTTTGGATACATGAAAAAGATATAAGAAAGCTTTTGGTTGGACCTTAGCTGATATTAAAGGAATCAATCCTTTGATCTGTATGCACAAAATTATATTGGATGAACAATATAAACCAAGAGTTGATCCACAAAGAAGATTAAACCAAGTGATGAAAGAAGTAGTCAAGAAGGAAATTTTGAAATGGTTGGACACTGGAATTATATGTCCTATTTTAGACATTGCTTGGGTAAGTATAATTCATTGTGTTCCAAAGAAAGGATGAGTGACTGTTAAAGNGAACTTTTTCTTTTCAAAGAATGTCTTTCGAATTATGTAATGCACCTGCAACATTCCAGAGATGTATGATGTTTGTATTTAGCAAGTTAATTGATGATGGATTAGAAGTGTTTATGGATGATTGCTTTGTATTTGGAACATCATTTTGACGCATGCTTAAGCTATCTTGAAAAAGTTTTGGAGTTATGCGAAAGAACTAATTTAATTCTAAATTGGGAGAAATGTCAATTTATGGTTGCAGGAGGAATTGTTTTGGGCATAAAATTTTGGAAAATGGCATAGAAGCAAACCCTGCAAAAATTCAAGTTACATCTAAATTAACACATCCTACTAATGTAAAAGGGGTTTGAAGTTTTCTTGGACTTGTTGGTTTTTACAGGCATTATATTAAAGATTTTTTAAAAATAATTGCCAACTTTTAGAAAAGGACAAGAAATTTGAATTTACTGAAAGCTGTTTAAATGTCTTTGAGTTATTAAAAGAAAAACTAATCACAGCCCCTATTATAGTTTCACCTAATTAGGAGAAACCATTCGAACTGATATGCGATGCTAGTGATTATGCTATTGGAGCTTTTCTTGGACAAATGTATGATAATAACTGATGTGTGATGCTAGTGATTATGCTATTGGAGCTGTCCTTGGACAAAGGTATGAAATGGTTTTAAAGTTATATACTACGCTAGTAAAACTCTTAATGATGCACAAATTAATTATACTGTCACTATATACCGCTAGTAAAACTCTTAATGATGCACAAATTAACTATACTGTTACTGAAAAAGAGTTACTAGTCATTGTGATTATGCTATTGGAGCTGTCCTTGGACAAAGGTATGAAAATATTTTTAAAGTTATATACCACAAGTAAAACTCTTAATGATGCTCAAATTAACTATACTGTTACTGAAAAAGAGTTACTGGCTATAGTGTATGTTTTTGACAAATTTATATCTTATTTAAATGGGAATAAATGTGTTGTGCACACTGATCACTCTGCTATTAAATATTTGATGCAAAAGTAGGATGTCAAACTAAGGTTACTTAGATGGATACTTTTGATGCAAGAATTTAATTTTGTGGTTATAATGTCAAACCAAGGTTGATTAGATGGATACTTTTGATGCAAGAATTTGATCTTGTGGTTTTTAAGAAAGGGGAACTGATAATCAAATTGCTGATCATTTGTCAAGATTAGAATATCATGAATTATCTGACACTGACAATGAAATTACAACAGTTTCCCTAATGAACAACTTTATAATATTAATGAGTTGAAAATACCATGGTATGTTGATATTATTAATTATATTTTAAGTGATATTTTTCCACCTATGCTGACATTACAACAACAAAGAAAATTCATTCATGATGAGAAAGCATATTTTTGGGATGAGCCTAATTTATATAAACAATGTAAGCATCTTATTATAAGAAAATGAGTACCTTATGAAGAAACTGAACTAATCATTCAGAAATGTCATGATTTTGAATTTAAAGGACATTTTGGGATTGATAAAACTACTTATAAATTTTTACAAGTTGGATTCCATTGGCCTACTCTCTTTAGAGATGTTCACAGATACATAAAAACTTGTGATCGATGCCAACGAGTGAGAAATATATCTAGAAGAAATGAAATGCCTCTAAATTTCATGTTAGAAGTTGAGATCTTTGATGTTTGGGGATTAGATTTCATGGGACCATTCATTCCTTCATTTGGGAACTTATACATATTAATTGCGGTATACTATGTTTCAAAGTGGATTGAAGCACAAGCTTTACCTTATTGTGACGCAAAAAGTGTTTAAAAATTTTTAATGAAAAATATTTTCACTGGATACGGAATGCCGAGAGTGATTATCATTGACGGAGGATCTCATTTTAGGAATAAATAGATTCAGAGATTGGCAGAAAAGTTTAATATTATTCATAGAATCTCTACTTCCTATTACCCTCAAACTAGTGGGTTAGCTGAAGTTTTTAATAGAGAGATTAAACAAATACTTGTGAAGACTGTAAACCCTAGTAGAGAAGATTGGTCTACTAGATTGGATACCGCATTATGGGCTTACAGGACTTCTTATAAAACTTTTATTGGAATGACTCCTTATAGGCTGATTTTTAGAAAGACTTGACACTTACCAGTAAAATTGGATAAAGCATATTGGGCGATTAAAGAATTCAATTATAATTTGAAAGATGCTGGTGAGAAGAGATTATTACAAATGAATGAATTGGAAGAATTAAGAAATGAATGTTATGATAATGACGGAATTTATAAGGAGAAACTAAAGTTATGGCATGATCAGAAGATTAACCAGAAGAACTTTGAATTGGCATGATCAGAAGATTAACTAGAAGAACTTTGAACTAGGATAAGAAGTTTTGCTTTACAAAATAAGGCTGAAGTTATTCCTTCGGAAATTGAAGTCTCGTTGGTTAGGACCCTTTACCGTGACTTAAGTTTATACTTTTGGAGCTGTTAAAATTGAAGATCAGAAGATTGGGAATAGATTTAAAGTAAATGGACACAGATTAAAGCCATATTTTGAGGGTAAAAGACCAAATTTTAAAGAGGTTTTAATGGTCATTCAACCTGAGTAATACCTGAATAGGTCGGGCTGACGATGTTAAACCAAACGCTTTATGGGAGGCAACTCATAGTTATCTTTATTTTTATTGTGATTATAGTTTTTTTTATTAGAAATTATCATTAATTTGTGATAGTATTGAACTCTACTACTCATATTTACCCTTGAATCATCATAAAAATTGGATCCATAGAGAAAATTGGAACACATTCAGACTAGAGCGAAACTGTAAAAATTTTGCCTTGGGCGCCGACGGCGGGCTCGACGCCGCCGACGATGGGTTTTTCCCGAGATTCCAGGAAATTAATTCTAAAGGCTCGCCGACGGTGCCATCAAC
>JXCR01049369.1:77661-108876 GCA_002079205.1 Phalaenopsis hybrid cultivar | reverse complement strand
GGAAATTGAAGTCTCGTTGGTTAGGACCCTTTACCGTGACTTAAGTTTATACTTTTGGAGCTGTTAAAATTGAAGATCAGAAGATTGGGAATAGATTTAAAGTAAATGGACACAGATTAAAGCCATATTTTGAGGGTAAAAGACCAAATTTTAAAGAGGTTTTAATGGTCATTCAACCTGAGTAATACCTGAATAGGTCGGGCTGACGATGTTAAACCAAACGCTTTATGGGAGGCAACTCATAGTTATCTTTATTTTTATTGTGATTATAGTTTTTTTTATTAGAAATTATCATTAATTTGTGATAGTATTGAACTCTACTACTCATATTTACCCTTGAATCATCATAAAAATTGGATCCATAGAGAAAATTGGAACACATTCAGACTAGAGCGAAACTGTAAAAATTTTGCCTTGGGCGCCGACGGCGGGCTCGACGCCGCCGACGATGGGTTTTTCCCGAGATTCCAGGAAATTAATTCTAAAGGCTCGCCGACGGTGCCATCAACATCGCCGACGGTTTCATTGACGTCGCCGATGGTGAGAACGGCGGATGGCGGTTTCTGGAGTTTGAAATGATGGTTTTTGGCAGTTTTAGGCGGGAGTTACTCCATATAAACTTCCAAATTTGATTCTTAAGTTCATATTACCCCAAAAATGAATTAAAACTTCACCAAATTCATCCATATGGCATCCAAATCCACTGAAAAACCATAGATTTTGAGTGTTTAACTAGAGAAAGTTCATTAGTTCTGAGGTGCAGCAAATCTTCAAAAAAGTACTGACAAAGAGGAGATTAATTAAAGAAAGAGGATTTGAATCGAGGATTGAACAATACTTTGATAGAAATTGAAGAGATGATTGTACGACGATGATGGGAAATGTTGTGCTACACTACAGCCGCCGTAGTTGTTCCTGTGGTGAAGGAGTTTTATGTTAATTTGCATGGAATCAACTAGGGAGTCGTTTATGTGCGAGGTAGATGGATAACTTTTACTCCTGCACTGATTAATGAGTTATATATGATCGAGAATGTTCCTATCTGCCATTATTCCAACTTCATCTCGACATGAAACCTAATGAATGTGATCTACCAATATTTAACGGACGAGATTGAAAACTTGGAAATGAGAGAAAATGGGTATGTTAGTTTTTCTGTGACACATCTAAACCCCGTTTCTAAATACTAACACTTCTTCATTTCTATAAAACTATTACTAATGATGAGGATCGGTAAAGTTACTAAGGAAAGTGTTATTCTGACTTACTACATCCAAATGGGACTACCAATAGATATTGGATCGATAATTATGAAGTTTATTTTAGGCCTGATCGTTCATGGATCAACTTATGGGCTTGGACATCCTTCAACAATTTCTTACTTTGCAGTCAGTTCCAATTATTTTATGAGAATTGGGAAAAAGTACTTCTACATTGGAAGCCTTTGGACCCAATCGAGAACTTCCCAGCTAATGAAGATGAGAATTATATGATTGTGGATCAATCATCTCAGAATTCACTTCCTATTCAGCCTTTAGTTCCGGGCAAGACACTAGTGATCCTGCGCAGAATCAAGAAACTGGAGAAAGAGGTGTAAAATGTTATGAATTCAATTAACAATATCTCAGATTTTTTCGATCATCTAGACAGGAGGATGGAAGAACATTTTGATCACTCTGGACATATCAAAGGAAGTTTGATACAATTGATGAGGAAGATGGGATTGATAGAAGATGACTCTACTGAAGAATTCCCACACTGAACCCCTTCTATAACCTCTTCGTTCATGTTCAATAAATGGGTGATATCAAAGGAGAAATAAGACAGAATCGGAAGAGTAGTAGATTTACTTTGTCACTTTTATGTTTAAGTGTGTGATTTGATTTGAACTTATGTTCTTAGGTCACTTTCTAAATTTCCTTTTAGATCTTAGTATAGTTGAGATTGAGCATAGGATGTTTGTTTTCAGCATTTAGAGTGTTGTGGCTTGGATTGTGATGCTGAATTGATGTATTGAGGCTGAGAAAATACCAAATCTATGTGTGTCGTGTAACGTGTATTGTAACTCTTGGAATTTATATATAATTGTAAGGTTTTGTATTGTGAATGTTTATTTGGGTTAGTACATCATTTAATCACTTAAAATTTATGTCTAGAAAGATTGAATGGTTGTCGTCGAGGCTTGAAATTGATCAAAATCGCAAAAATTTGGAAATTGTACAAATTTTGAAAATCTCACCGACGATGCCATCGATGCCACCAACGGAAGATTTTTCTTGAGACTTAGGCTATTTAATTCAATAGAACTTGCTGACGGCGCTGAAGACCCCGCTAACGGTGAGATCCCGAAAAAACACTTTTAAACACAATTTTGACTAGACAACCACCACTATTCATCATCCCCTTCCTCTTAAAAAAAAAATTTGATCTAAGGCTTGAAGATATTGGATTTGGGGCGATTTCAAAGCATTTAGACACCGGATTTTATCATCTCTTGGTAAGAGCTTCACTCCAACCTAAAAATATTTGAATTTCACCTTGAATTTCTTCCACATTGAGAAGATCCGAAATAATTGAGAATGTGGAGAAATTATTTGGAAGAAATTCATGGAATTTAGTTTTGAACTCTTAGAGTCACTCTTGGAAGCCATTATTTGACTATTTGAAGTGTATTTTGAAATTTTTATAATTTTGATTAGATTGACATGGCTCCGCGACAGAAGAGGCGACTTGAGTTTGACTAGTCTCGCTTCATCAATAAGAAGGCTCAGTCGAGATTTACTGTACTATTTGAAGGGAAGAAATGTATACAAGATCATGTTTTTGAGAGTCCGGGAGGAGAAGTTGAACGAGTTATTAACGAACGGAGGTGGGAAAACTTTTGTTATACCACCAATAAGGCTGCTATGAATATTAAGAAAGATATTTATGCCAATGTCTTCTATTCTGAGGATGAAACCGTTCGAGTAAGGGGTTTTTCTGTCGAGTTTAGTGTCGCCCGCATTAACTCATTTTATGAAGTCCCATACTCCAATAGCTGCAATTATGAAACCTTCAGTAAAATGGAAGGCCCGCTAAACAATGTCATCAACTTTCTCACTGATGGGAAAGGGACATGGAAGATAAAGCAACAAGAAATGGTAAATTTTTCTGCTTACATGTTGAATACCACATCTAAAGCGTGGCACTATTTTATTTCCTCTACTCTGTTACCTACCTATCACCGTAGTGAGGTAACAAGAGATAGAGCTATTCTGAATTTTTGTATTCAAAATAATCAAACTATAAATGTGGGGAGAATTATTTATAAGAATATATTGACCACGACAAAGAGTGAATCAAGTGGAGGTCTGGGACATCCTGACCTCATTTATGCACTTTGCCAACTTTCTGGAGTTGAAGCTGGAGATGATGAAGAATGGGTTTACCCTATGAAACCCATTAGTAAAGCTAATTTAAAGACATATGAATCCCATGAAAAATGGAGATCTGGGAGTAGGAGTCAAGAACCTTCTACTAGGAGAGATGTCCCCTCTACTAGTTATGAACTTCCTTCCTCTAGCTCCTCTACCCTGAATGATTTAATGAATGAGTTAACCTTCAAGCGGAAGAGCATAGAGCAAATAAATGAAAGAATTGGGGGATTAGAACATAGACATGATTATAATAGTGAGTACCTACAGAGGCATTCTGACTTTGAGATAGATTACTACGAAGCTCAGGCCTAGGACTACAGAGGTGAGCCTGATGTTACTTTTTTTGAATGCCCCTGTTGTACTCATTATCAGCCCCCAATCCACCTGCTGACCAGGGAGACTAGGATATAGTATGGGATTTTGATATATTATAGTAATTGATGTACTTTTATTTTTGTAATTTTTTAATAGAGATAGATGTTGTTCGTTTGTACTTTCATTTTTATTTTTATGTTGCAATTGGATAATTTTTAATTATTGTTATAAATTTTTAGTGTGGTAGTTGAAATTTGCATGAGTAGTTATAAAAGATGTTGATTAGTACTTTATAAAATTGTAATGAGATGTGATTTTTATTTGCATTTTAATATATTTCTAATTATTTTTTGCTTAGTATTGTGGATGTGTTAGTGAAATATGTGTTTGTATAATGTTTAGTTTTGTACTTATTTTAAAATTTTATTACCCAGTAAATTCTCTAATGATTTATATGTATAGAAAACTCCTAATATTACAGACCAGTTGAAGTTAAAGTTTTGAGAAGGAACTGCAAAAATTTCAGAATGATGAAAATGGCTAAAGTACTGACGTATGATTTATATTTAGAATTTTCATTTCACCTGTATCATTCCATATTGAAAAATTTAAGTTTAGGGGAGGGGAGAAAAATATTAACTATTAGATGTTCTCAATTTTAATATTTTTAAAAATTATTAATATGATTTTTGTAGTGAATTTAATTCAGATAACTATATTTTGTAGATATTTAAATATTATGGTAGATTTAAAGGAATATTTTTGTAAGGAAAATTAATTTTGTAGATTAAGATATTTAGTATAAGAGAATAAGACTATAGTTAACTATTTAAAGTAAAGAAAACTATATTTTGAAATATTAAGAATCTTAGAAATTCATTTGAGAAGAAAAGATTGGGGCTCAATGATGTAAAAGCTATGAAATACTTATAAGGTAAAGGAATGCTTTGAGTTTCAAATTTAGGGAAGAAAGGTGATGTTCAAAATCATTAAAGGATATCTAGATATAGTAATCCTCACTTGAAAAAGAATAAGAAAGGATTGACAACAATCCCTGAAAAGAAAAGAAAAAAATATATATAGGATTGAAAGCAATCCAAATGAAAAAAAAAAGAAAACATATATAAGTGAGGAGAAGCTTGAGGAGATGCCTAATCAAAAATTGGCTTCACTTGGACCTACCTAAAGGGAAAACCTAAATACATTCCTGAACTTATATTTATGGATTAGCATCTTTTACTAGTAGTGTTCTCATGAGGTTCCTATCATTTGAATATTCTAAGTGACTTGATATTACAACATATAGTCATTCTTGAAATGAATAGAAAACTAGAATTCTTAAACTTGATGACTAGATAGTCTTGTACCTACAGAGTTAATTTAATTACTTGAATTTTTTCTAAAAATCTTACTATGATATTTACTTAAATCAAACTTATAGTATTTCTGAATTAAAACCTTACTACAATAGATCATAACTTTTATGTAGTACTAAAATTACTTGAGGACAAGTAATAGTTAAGTTTGGGGGATTTTTATTAAGGAAAAATATGTTGAGATTTTCATACTTATTTTATACTAATATTGATAATATTGCACTTTAAAGAAGAGTATTTTTTATGTTTTTTTGCAGGTATGTTAAATTATGGTCATTGGAGCAAAAAGATGCAAAAAGGAGCAAATTTGGAGCAAAAAGGACAAAAATAGGAAGATTTGAACTAGGGTGTCGACGGCGAGCCCAACGGCGCCAATGGCGGGTTTTCCCGAGAGTCCAGAATCAAATATTCTAGAAGGCTGTCGACGGCGCCATCGAGGCCACCGACGGTGAGAACAATGATTTGTTTAACAGGTGCATTGAATGTGGATGATTTTTGAAGGGATGCTTGGGCAACTCTTGGAAACCTCTTCTTCAACTTTAAGAGAAACATTTGGGCTGAAAAAAGAGGAGCCCCGTGGTGGTGTCCGCTGAGTTTTTGTTGTTTGTAGAGTGTAGAGAGTTAAATTTAGGGTTAGTATTGTGAGGAATTCTTCGAGAGATTGTAAGAGTGGAGGGAAAGTGAGAGATTTCCTCCTCCTTGTCACTTTGAAGAAGAATTTTGTGTGCTGTAAAGAAAGGAAGAGATTCAAAGGAACTTCGAGGAGTTTGCTTGTGGAGGAATTAAAGATAAGTGGTATTTATTTATTGAAGTTTGTATGACTTTTCTTTTATATATATATAAGTTCTAAGTTTTATCGTATCTTATCTATGAGTTCTGAGTAGTTTTCTCTATTTTCTCCTTGTCTTGAGATTTTGTGAAATGGTGATTTGAATTGGTTGAGCCATGAGAATGTTAAGGAAGTTGTGATGATCTTTTCACTTCTATCTTACTTTACATTCAATCTGGCCAACTGATTTGTTAAAATAAGTTGAGTTTTACAACTAGAGTGAAGATTACATCTAAGATTTAGGGAGGTCAATGTCCTTGAAAGTTGGGTGCAAATAAATATGGAAATAAAATTATCAGGTGTAGATTTGAAGATTTTAGAGTGACAGACTAAAATCCTCAATTTGGTCCTATCGTTTGGGTGTTGATGTGTAGATGTTAGCCCTCGGGCGAGGGGAATGTGGGAGCTCCAAAGTGAGAGCCGGTATCCTCCCAGCCTAGCCGCAGATTCAATAACCAAACATAGGATTAGTCAATTTTATTTATGCCTGAAAAGGGTAAAGAATAGGTATGCTCCTATTTGGCACAATACAATTTGAACTGATTCACTTTATTCGCCTAGCTGCAGAATCAGTAACCAAGCATAGGATTGTTCAATGTTTGTTATGCCTGGACCGATTAAAGAATAGGTATGCTCCTATTTGGCACAATATAATTTGAACTAATTCACTTTATCCATTCGCTTTAATTTCTTGACAAGGAGAAGGATTCTTTCTTATATATTTAACTTCACATTAGAAACTTTATTAATAGAATTAGTTAATTAAGAGTTTGTTAAAATTACATATTTATTTCAATTGCCTATTAATGACAAATAAGCAATTTGAACTGTATTGTTGTGATTAAGTATTGATTTTCTAAATCCTAGTTCGTAGCATCTAGTATTACTCCCTGTGGTATCGATATCCATGACTCTCCATTAGAGCCCTATATTACTTGAGCGATACGTATACTTGCATTGATAAGTGTGACTTTATTGCTTTTCTAAAATCTTAGTTCGTAGTTCTAAAGTTACTCCCTATGGGATCGATATCTAGGACTCTATTGAAGCCCCTATATTACTTGAGCGATATGTATACTTGCGTTGATAAGTGTGACTTTACAAATATTGAAACTTATATTACTTGAGCGATACGTATACTTGCGTTGATAAGTGTGACTTTGCAATTATTGAATATTTATAACCGTTGTCAAGTTTTTGGCACCGTTGTCAGGGACTTAAATCTTCTAGCAACAGTATCAAATTCTTGTATTTTTAAGCTTATATAAAGTTGTTTTCAATATACTACAGCTAATAACTTTTTCTTAGTTGTGGTATAATTAATTTGAGCCTCCCTAAGAGTTCTACTAGCATAGTAGATAACTTTGAAAATCGTATCATGCTTTTGTCCTAAAACAGCTTCAATAGCATAATCACTAGCATCACACATCAATTCAAAAGGTTTTTCACAATCTGGTGGAACAATAATTGGTGCAGTGACTAATTTTTCTTATAATAATTCAAAAACTTTTAGACATTTTATATCAAAATTAAAAATTGCATCTTTTTCATGTAAATGTCAAAGGCTTAGCAATTTTTTAAAAGTCTTTAATATATCTTTTGTATATCCAGCATGACTTAAAAAACTCCTAATTTTCTTCACACTTGTTAGGTGAGGTAAATTAGTGATCACTTAAATTTTTGCAGTGTCTGCTTCCATACCATTTTCAAAAATATGATGTCACAAAACTATTCCTCGTGCTACCATAAATTGGCATTTTTCTCAATTAAGATATTTCTTCACAGTGCTTAAGAACTTTTGATAAATGTTCTAAACATGATTCAAATGAAGTTCCAAACACTGAAAAATCATCCATAAAAACTTCAATCCCTTTTTCAATTAAGACACAAAAAATAGCCATCACGCATCTTTGAAATGTATTATGTGCATTACATAAACCAAAGGGCATTTTTCTAAAAGCAAATGTAACATATGGACTGGTAAAAGTTATTTTCTCTTGATCCTCAGGAGCTATTTGTATTTGATGATAATCAGTATATCCATCCAGAAAACAAATATATTTATGTCTAGCTCATCTATCCAGCATTTGATCTAGAAAGGGTAGTGGAAAATGATCTTTCCTATTAGCGAGATATAATTTTTTTAAATCAATGCATATTCGCCATCTTGTGACTTGTCTTATTGGTATTAACTTGTTATATTCATTTAAAGTCACAGTCACTTCTTCTTTCTTTGGAACACAATGAATTAGACTAGCTCAGCATTATCTGAAATAGGGTAGATAATTTCAGCATCTAAACACTTTAAAATTTCTTTCTTAACAACTTCTTTCATAATAAGATTCAATCTCCTTTGAGGATTTGCCATGGGTTTGCAGTTTTCTTCCATATGAATTCTATGCATACAAATTGAAGGACTAATTTCTTTTATATCAGCAATTGTTCATCTAAAGGCTTTCTTGTAATTCCTTAAATTTTTCATCAAACTCTCATCTTCTTATATATTTAACTTTTAGGAAATTATAATAAGTAATGTAGAGGAATCATCTGAAAGGCATGCAAATTCAACTCAAGCTCAGGAGGTTTTTTTATTGATGGACAAAAAGATTTATCTTTTTCTGTTGAGTCCAAAACATCAAAACTTTCTCGAACATAATTTGAATCTTCCTTATATAAATCTTCATAGTGATCTAATTCCTCTTCTGGCTCGTGGTCCAACTCTTTCATTTCAGATTTCTCTTCATAAGTTTCTTTGAAGTGGGATTCACTTAAATATCTTATTACATCCATTCTAGAGCATTCATCATCTTTAGCTTTTGTAGGTTATTTCATTGATTTGGAAATATTAAATGTAATTTTTTATTATTAATGCGCATTGTTAATTTTCCTTTCTGCACATCTATCATTGCTCTTCCTATGGCTATAAAAGGTCTCCACAAAATGATAGGTATCTCCTTATCTTTCTCCATATCTAACATAATGAAATCAACAAGAAAGATAAAATGATCCACTTTCACTAGAAGATCCTCTATAACTCCATTAGGATAGGTTATTAAACGATCTGCTAACTGCAGAGTTACAGTAGTAGAGGATATATCTCCTAGTCCCAATCTTTTGAATATTGATAATGGCATAAGGTTAATGTTTGCACCTAAATCACACAAAGCTTTCTCATAAAATATATCTCCTACTGCACATGGAATTATGAAGTTGTCAGGATCTTTAAGTTTTCCCGAAAGCTTTTTCTGAATCATAGCACTGCACTCATCACTAAGTGCAACTGTCTCATTATCTTTGAACTTCTTTTTCTCTGTTAAGAATATCTTTCATAAACTTTACATAGCTTTGCATTTTTCTTAAGGTTTTATTAAATAGAATATTTATTATAAGCTTCTTAAAAATTTCCATAAATTTTTAAAAAAAATTTATTCAACTTTTGTTGAAGGAGCCTTTAAGAAAATGGAGGTGGTCGTTTTTCCAAGTCAACCTTAAGTGAAGAAATAGATCTCTCTAAACCTTTTGGGAGCATCCTCTTCAGGCTCTTCAATTTTTTTTCTCTCTACTTCAGTCTTTTTTTGAACTCTACCT
The DNA here is from genome assembly GCA_002079205.1 of Phalaenopsis hybrid cultivar. Taxonomy (NCBI): domain Eukaryota; kingdom Viridiplantae; phylum Streptophyta; class Magnoliopsida; order Asparagales; family Orchidaceae; genus Phalaenopsis; species Phalaenopsis hybrid cultivar. The sequence continues at coordinate 99,352 of JXCR01049369.1, read as the reverse complement.
TCCAATTCTCTTCCACTTCTAAGTTGAATGGCTTTTACTTGCTCTTTATTCTATTCTTTTGGATTTACTTTTGTATTACTAGGAAGTGTTTCTTCGGATCTATTACTTAATCAATTTGTTATTTGTCCGAACTGATTCATGTGTAGCTCCTTAACTTTGTAATTGATTTCTCATTTGTAACACCACTTCTTCTATAGACAACTGCTTCTCCTTAAATTGTGGATTACTGTTAAAACCTCGAGGATAAGTAGGTATATAATTATTATTCCCTTGGTTGTTCTAGTTTCCAAATGGGTTTACTTGATTGTTTCGCTATTGTTGGTTAATACCAATTGAAGTATTATTCCAGTTAAATTTGGGATGGTTCTTCCAACCTGGGTTATAATAATTTGAATATGGGTTATTCTGCTAGTTATTTATTGCATTCAAAGTCTCTAATGATCCTTGAGAATCAACCATTTAGCCTAATTATTTTTCTTCAATCATGGAAATTGGTTGAGAAAAACTCATTCCAAATTGATCTAACTTCCTTGAAATTCCAACACCTTAATTTGCTAACATTGCAAAAGCATCAGTTTCATTAACATGGACTACTTTCTTAAGATTTACCCTTTCAGAAGGCCATTGAAAATTATTTGAAGCCATCTCTTCAATTAAAACATAAGCGTCATTAAATGGTTACATCAATAAACCACCAACAACGGCATCAATAATAGATCTAAGAGATACAGCTAATCCATTATAAAATGTTTGAATTATTAATCAATGTGGTATAGCATGGAGTGGACACTTTCTTAAGAGTTCTTTAAATCGTTCCCATACTTCATAAATAGATTCTCCTTCAAAGTGGCAAAAAGATGTAATATCGTTTCTAAGATTCGCAGTTTTTGATGGTGGAAGATGTTTAACAAGGAATTTCTGCGCTAAATCACTCCAAGTTTTGATGTATCCAGGTGATAATGAATGTAACCATATCTTAGCTTTATCCCTCAGTGAGAAAGGAAATAATCTAAGTCTTATAGCATCATCTGATACACCATCATATTTAAATGTAGCACACAATTCTAGAAAATTAGCAAGATGTAAATTTGAATCTTTAATTGGTGCTTCCGAGTTTAAGCTCAAATGAATTAGCCACTACAGTGGGTTTTTGAATGCTATAATGAATTTCATCCAATGTAGGGTTTGCATAATCCCTTAAGGGTCTAAACTCTTTAGCATTTTAATTATTTTGATTTGCCATTTCTTGAAAATTTTCAAGAATTTTAATTTTTTTGATTTTTCGAATTGTTCTTTCTAATTCAGAATCATAAGGCACAAGCCCAGTGGAACCTGAACAATGCATACATTACTATAAAATACATAGAATAAAAATAATTATAACAATAAAAATAAAAACACACAAATAAAAATTTTATATAAAAATAACACTACAATATTCTTATAATAAATCTTAAAGTTTAAATATTACTTTTGTAAAAATAAAAAATTTTGCTTTCAAAAACTTTTTAAAAATTTTGTAATTTTCCTCGGCGATGGCGCCAAAGACTTGATCCCGACTTTCTATATAGATTTTTATTGCGCTGTATGCGATTACATGCTTAATTTTCTTAATAATGATTCTTATTTTACAAAAAATGCCATAAACTTGATCCCGAGCAAAAGCTAGGTAAATTTTCCACTATAAAGTAAAAAAGAATACAATTATAATATTTAAATATGGGATACTACGTAAGTATACGTATTGTGATCAAGTAATATGGGACTTTTTTATTAAACCCTGGATATTGAACCCATAGAGAAAACTGGCAATATGCACTTTAGAAAATTAGAAAATTTAGATGACAAAAAACTACTTAGAAAAATATTCTTACTTAAACTTAAGATGCTATAATAGGAATGAAAATTTGATTTTTTTTATAATTTTTGGATTTATGAAAATAAAGTAAGCAACTAATTAACTTACTAAATATTTGTAAGATGAAGGCATTATAAGTAAAATATATTTTTTTGTATCATGAATCATTAACAAGTATAGAAATTCTGTTGCAATGTGTTGTGCCAAATAAGAGCAAAAATATTCCTTACCCTTACTACAGATACTATAAAGAACATTGGGTAATCTACAGTTTCAATAGTCTTGAAGACCGACAAAGTAGGGAAGATAGTAGCTCTTACTCTAGAGTTCCCTCTTCTCCCTTTACCTGGGGGCTAACATCTCGTATCAAAACTTAAAATTATAAATCAAATTGGGGGCTTTAGTCTGTCACTCTAAAGTTCAATAATTCTACACCCTTGAAAAGTTTATTTCCCAATATATTTGCACATAACTCCATGAACTGCATTTTTATCCATGAAATCAACATGTGATTCTAATCATTTGTTGACTGAGACAATACCATCTTGGATCTTCCATGTTCTCACAACAGGTATTAACATCTTAATTGGCCAAATTAAGAAGTAAATGAAGTGCAAGGTTTTAAATCATCACATGTGATTCTAACCATTTGTTGACTGAGACAATACCATCTCGGATCTTACATGTTCTCATAATGGTATTAACATCTTAATTGGCCAAATCAAGAAGTAAATGAAGTGCAAGGTTTCAAATCATCACAACTTCTTCCAACATTGAAGTCTAATACTTCGCACAACTTTCTTTAAATAATTAATTACCTATCATTTTAAGAAAAAAGATAAAGAAAAGTACTCAAAATCTATGGAGAAAACACAACCACACATGAGTTTAAAACTAGAAATCATGCTCACAAACAAGAAATCTAAATTATAACCATATGTAGTCACAAAGATAAACACTTATCTCAATTCCTCTCTTCCAAATATCTTGAAGTTTCTTTGAATTCTCTTCCTTCACTCACAATGCAAAACTAACACTCAAAATAAAAAGAAACTGTTTAGCGGCAGCGGCGGTAGTGACTTTCATGAATGATGGCTTTAATGGCTGATGGCTGGCCTCTTCTCTTGATGATCAAAGTCTTATTTCATAAAAATCCAAAAGGTGTCTTGGTGTCTCTTCAAAATGTGTCTTCATTCAATGAATCTTCTAAAAGTTTTGCCTTTCAAAAGCCAATTGAATGAATTTTCATGTCCATGGGCTATTTCCTACATTTTGACCTAGGGAAACACCTCTTCAAAAATTCATCTAAGTTCAATGAATCATCAAAAAACTACTTCTGGGGCTTAAGTGTGGGGTACCTGATGCTTAGGCGCGAGCCTCTGCGTTTAGGCGCCCTAGTTCAATTTTGCACCTTCATCATTTTTTGCTCCAAATTTGACCCTTTCTCACTCCTTTTAACATTTTTTGTCCATTTGATTGTACCTGAAAGAAAAACACACAAATACCTTTCATTAAAGTGCAAAACCTCAAAAATAGGCATAAAAATATGTATAAAAACACTATATATTTTAGGTGTATCAATACGCAGTAGCAATTCGATGGTTGATATAATATTTTTTTAATAAAATTTCCATCATTACATTATTGAAATGACTTCTTCCGTCAGTTATGATCACTCTCGGCATCCCAAATCTACAAAATATGTTCATTCTTAAAAACTTTACAACACTTTGAGCATCACATCGAGGTAAAGCAACAACTTCTAACCATTTTGATACATAGTCTACTCTTAACAATATATATAAATTTCTGAAAGATGGTATAAATGGTCCCATGAAATCTAATCCTCAAATATCAAATATCTCAACTTCTAACACATAATTAGAGGCATCTTATTCCTTCTATAAATATTACCTACTCGTTGACATTGATCATAAGGTTTGATATAAGCGTTAACACTAAAGATTATAGGCCAATAAAATCCAAATTGCAAAATTTTGAATGTTATTTTATCAACACCAAAACGTCCCCCAAAATCAAAATTATGAAGATTCTGAATTATTTCATAAGTTTCTTCTAAAGGTACACATCTTTGAATAATAAAATCCTTTCATTATTTATATAAAAAAGGTCATCCCAAAAATAAGCCTTCGCTTCAGATAAAAATTTCCTCTTTGTTGGTATATCATTCCATAAGGCGTAATATCACAAGTAATAAAGTTTACAATGTCGACATACCATGGAAAACACCACTCATTAACACTTAAAAATTCTTCATCTAGAAAATGTTCATTAATTTCTTTTTCAAAACATAGTGATTTTTCTAATTCAAGTCTGGACAGATGATCAACATTTTGATTCTTAGCTCCCTTCCTATCTACTAGCTCAAAGTAAAATTCCTGCAAATAAAAAATTCATCTTATCAGTCTTGGTTTTGCATCATTCTTTTTCATTAAGTATTTAATAGCAAATTGATCAGTATACACAACACATTTAGTTACAATTAAGTATGATATGAATTTATCAAAAGCATATACTACTACTAATAACTTTTTCTCAGTTGTGGTATAATTAATTTAAGCTTCATTAAGAGTTTTACTAAAGTAGTAAATACTTTGAAAATCTTATCATGCTTTTGTCCTAAAACAGCTCCAATAGCGTAATCACTAGCATCACACATCAATTCAAAAAGTTTTCAACAATCTGGTGAAACAATAATTGGTGCAGTGATTATTTTTTCTTTTAATAACTCAAAATCTTTTAGGCACTTCTTATCAAAATTAAAAATTACTTCTTTTTCAAGCAAATGGCATGGAGGCATAACAATTTTTGAAAAGTCTTTAATATACCGCCTGTAGAATCCAGCATGCCCTAAAAACTCCTAATTTCCCTTACACTTGTTCGTTAAGGTAAATTAGTGATCACTTGAATTTTTGCAGGGTCTATTTTCATACCATTTTTCAATATCTATATCATAAAATAATTCCTCCTACAACCATAAATTGACATTTTTCCCAGTTAAGGGCTAAATTTGTTTCTTCACAACGCTTAAGAACTTTTGATAAATATTTCAAACATGATTCAGATGAAGTTCCAAACACTGAAAAATCATCCATAAAAATGTCAATTTCTTTTTCCATTAAATCACAAAAAATAGCCATCATACATCATTGCAATGTAGCATGGGCATTACATAAATCAAAGGGCATTCTTCTAGAAGCACATGTACCACAAGGACTGGTAAAAGTTATTTTCTCTTAATCCTCAGGAGCTATTTATATTTGGTGATAATCGGATATCCATCCAGAAAATAAAAGTATTTATGCCCAGCTAGTCTATCCAACATTTGATCTAGAACGGGTAGTGGAAAATGATCTTTCCTAGTGGCGAGATTTAATTTTCTTTAATCGATGCATATTCACCACCCTGTGACTTGTCTTGTTGGTATTAACTCAATATCTTCATTCATAGTCACAGTGACTGCTCCTTTCTTAAGAATGCAATGAATCAAATTAACTCATGCACTGTCTGGAATAGAGTAGATAATTCCAACATCTAACCGCTTTAAAATCTCTTGCTTAACAACCTCTTTCATAATAGGATTTAATCTCCTTTGAGAATCATCCCTGAGTTATCAATTCTCTTCCATATGAATTCTATGCATACAAATTGAAGGATTGATTCCTTTTATATCAGCAATTGTTCATTCAAGGGCTTTCTTATAACTCTTCAAAGTTTTTATTAAACTAATCCTTCTCCAGTAGTTAACTTTGAGGAAATTATTAACATCTAATGTTGATGAATTACCTGAAAAGGCACACTTTAAATATTCAAGAAGTAATTTTAACTCAAGCACAGGAGGTTTTTCAATCGATGGAAAAAAAAGATTTATATTTTTCTATAGTGTCCAAAACATTATAACTTTCTCGAACATAATTTGAATCTTCCTTCTAAAATTCTTTGCTCTTCTGGTATCTAGGAAAGGACTCCCCTATCTGAATAACTATCATTGCTCTTCTTGTAGTTAGGAAAGGTCTCCCCAAAATGATAGGTATCTCCTTATCTTCCTCCATATCTAGCACAATGAAATCAATAGGAAAGATAAATTGATCCACTTTCACTAAAACATCTCTTATAACTCCTTTAGGATAGGTTATTGAATGATCTGCTAACTACAGAGTTACAGTAGTAGTGGATATATCTCTTAATCTCAATCTTTTAAATATTGATAATGGCATAAGGTTAATGATTGCACCTAAATCACACAAAGCTTTCTCATAAAATATGTCTCCTATTACACATGGAGTTGTGAAACTACCAAGATCTTTAAGTTTTTCAGAAAGGTTTTTCCTGAATCATAGCACTATACTCTTTACTAAGTGCAACAATCTTATTATCTTCGAACTTCTTTTTTTTGTTAAGAACATTTTTCATAAACTTCACATAGCTTGGCATTTAATCTATGGTTTTAGCAAATAGATCATTAATTATAAGCTCCTTAACAATTTCCATAAAGTTTTAAATTTGTTTATCCAACTTTTGTTGATGGAGCCTTTAAGGAAATGGAGGTGGTGGTTTTTCTAAGTCAACTTTAAGTGGAGAAATAGGTCTCTCTAAACATTTCGGAGCATCCTCTTTAGGCTCTTCATTTTTTTTTCTCTCTACTTCAGTCACTTTTTGAACTCTACCTTCCAATTCTCTTCCACATCTAAGTTGAATGGCTTTTACTTGCTCTTTATTCTAGTCTTTTGGATTTACTTCAATATTACTAGGAAGTAATCCTTGGGATCTATTACTTAATGAATTTGTTATTTGTCTCAATTTATTCTCAATATTTCTAATTGTAGCTCTTGACTTTTTAACTGATTTCTCATTTGTAACACCATTTCTTCTATAGACTATTTTTTCTCATTGAATTATGGATTTCTGTTAAAACCTAGAGGATAAGTAGGTTTATAATTATTATTTCGTTGGTTGTTCCAGTTTCCCAATGAGTTTACTTGGCTGTTCCCTCATTTTTTACTAGTGCCACTTGAAGTATTATTCCAATTAAAGTTGGGATGGTTCTTCCAACCTGGGTTATAATAGTCTGAATATGAATTATTCTGCTTGTTGTTTATGACATTCAAAGTTTCTACTGATGCCTGAGATTCTACCATTTGACTTAATGAATGCAATTGGTTGAGAAAAATTCATTCCAAATTGGTATAACTTTCTTGAAAATGCAGCAACTTGATTTGCTAACATTGCAAAAGCATCAGACTCATGAATATTGGTTACTTTCTAAGGATTTACCCTTTTAGAATTCCATTAAAAATTATTAGTAGCATCTCTTTAATTAAAGCATAAGCATCATGAAATGATTTTGAAATCAATGAACCAACAAAAGCATCAGATTCATGAATATTGGTTACTTTCTAAGGATTTACCCTTTTAGAATTCCATTGAAAATTATTAGTAGTCATCTCTTCAATTAAAGCATAAGTGTCATGAAATGATTTTGAAATCAATGAACCACTAGAAGCGACATGGATAATAGATCTAAGAGATCCAACTAATCCATTGTAAAAAGTTTGAATTATTAATCAATATGGCATAGCATGGTATGGACACTTTCTCAGTAGTTTTTTAAATTATTATCATGCTTCATAAATAGATTCCCTTTCAAACTGAGAAAAAGATGTAACATCATTTCTAAACTTCATAGTTTTTTTATGGTGGAAAATATTTAGCAAGGAATTTCTGCGCTAAATCACCCCAAGTTCTGATAGATCCATGTGCTAACGAATGTGACCATATCTCAGCCTTATCCTTCAGTGAGAAAGGAAAAAGTCTAAGTCTTATAGCATCATCTGATACTCCATAATATTTAAATGTAGCACATAATTCTAAAAAATTGGCAAGATGTAAATTTAGATCTTAGGTTGGTGCTCTCCAGACTAATTAATTGATATCATTTAGATAATAGCGGGTTTAAGTCTAAATGAATTAGCCACCACAGCTAGTTTTTGAATACTACAATGAAGCTCATCCACCATAGGGTTTCCATATTCTCTTAAAAGTCTAAACTCATGATTAATTTCAACATTTTGATTATTTTGATTTGTCATTTCTTGAAATTTTTTATTATTTTCATCAATTTTTTATTTTTAAATTTTTCTAATAGTTCTCTCTGATTCAGAATCATATGACACAAGTTCTGTAGAACCTGAACTACACATATATTACTACGGAACACATAAAATAAAAACACACAAATAAGTACTTTATATAAAAACAACACTACAATATTCTTACAATAAATCTAAACGTTTAAATAAGACTTTATAAAAATAGAAAGTCTCTTTCTAAAAATTTCTTCAAAAATTTTGTATCTTTCCCCGGACAACGGTGCCAAAAACTTTATCCGGACTCTTTATATATATGATAATGCATTTTATGTGATTATATTCTTAAATATTCCTTACTTATAATTCTTACTTGGTAGCGACGCCAAAAAATTGATCACCAGCAACAACTAGGCACAAACTTGACCTTGAAGCAAATAAAAATACAATTATTAGATTTGAATATGTGATACTACATATCTTTATAAAGTAATATAGGACTTTTTGATTAAGCCCTGAATGTCAAACCCACTAGGAAAACTATAATATGAAATTACAAAACAAAATAAATTAGATTACAAATTCTACTTAGCAAAATATTCTTACTTAAACTGTAGATATTATAATAAGAATGAAAGTACGATTTTTTTTTATTTTTTTATAATTGAAAATAAAGTAATCAACTGAATAAATTAACTAGATATTTTTAAGATGAAGGCAATATAAATAAAATATATTTTTCCATATAATAAATCACTAACAAGTATATGAATTCTATTGTGGAAGTATTTAAACTGTGTTGTGTCAAATAGGAGCAATAATATTTTTTACCCTTACTAGAGATGCTATAAAGAACATTGGTTAATTTATAGTTTGAATAATCTTGAAGACAGGTTAGGTAGGGAAGATACTAGCTCTCACTCTAGAGTTCCCTCTTCTCCCTCCACTTGGGGGCTAACATCTCACATCAAAACCTAAAACTATAAACTAAATTGGGGGTTTTAGCCCGTCACTCTAAAGTCCTCTAATTATACACCCTTCAAAGTTTATTTCCTTATTTATTTGCACTCAATCATTAGAATTACATTCTTATCCATACAATTTCATGTGATTCTTACCATATGTTGACTGAGACAATACTATCTCGGATCTTACATATTCTCACAACAGGTATTAACATCTTAATTGGTTAATCAAGAAGTAAATGAAGTACAAGGTTTAAAATCATCACAACTTCTTCCAACATTAAAGACTAATACTTCACACAACATCCATCCAATACTCAACCATATATAATTTTAAGGAAAAAGATAGAGAAAACAACACAGAATCTATGGAGAAAACACAACCACACTTAAGTATGAAAGTAGAGATCATGCAAATAAAAAAGAAGTCTAAATTAAAACCAAATGTAGTCACAAAGATAAAAACTTATCTCAAATCCTATCAACTAAAGGCTTAAAGTTCTTTTGAATCTCTTCCTTCACTTACAATACAAATTACAACTTAAAATAAAAAGAAAAGTGGTGTTGGCGGCTTATGGTGACTGAAATGGGGTTTTTTTTCTATGGGGGGTGGGGGGTGGGGGAGGGGGGCTCTTCTTCTTCAATTCAAGTCTTCTTTTATAATTTTTCAAATGGTCTCATAATGACCCCACCTACTAAGTATTTAGAGATTGAAACCAACATGTGGAACTTCAAGTTGAGTAGAGAAAAGTTTGGAATTTCTAGTGGTGAGGGTGTCTTTTCTAGTTTTCTAAGAATAGTTAATAGGAGAGTCCTATGGCTAGACCTTAGGCTACTAAAGAGTAAAAACTAAACCTCAACCAAAAGTGAGGTCAACAGGAGTGTGGAACAATAAATGGGTTATACAACGTGATATGTCAATTTACCCATTTCTAAAATAAGTGCAGATTGTAGTGGCCACGATGACGCTCAACAACTACATTTGATTGCATCATTCTAGATCAATTGTTGACTTCACCTTGGCTAAACATGAGCACATGCAGGTCCCACCAGAGGCAATTGAATTTCAAGTAGGACAATCCATGCCACGGCTATAAATGGAACCACAAGAAGCTTACACTCAAGATAGCCAAGGCACCACAGAAATGACTGAATTGAGAGAGAGGATAACAGACGACATTGCTCGATGTTGACTGGATGTCTCTTGTTTATTTGGAAAATCAATGTCTATTTTATCTCAATTGTATTATGGATATTTTTTGTTCTGCAATATTAACGTGATTGGCATTCTATCTTCTCCATTTGAGTTATATATATATATATATATATTTTATTTTTTTTTTGTGGGTTTGTGAAGTCCATGATGAGACTTTTGACCTCGTGGGTTCTTCTAGATGGCTTGATGGTCGCTATTGGTTAGTGTTACGTGTGAAATCCTAATGAAGGCAACCAAGTTCCTCCCTTTGTTTTAGTGCATTAGTTTATGAGGTTCTTTAGGATAGCCTTTTTTGTGATATGAACATGTGACACACAAAAGGTTGGATGTACGTTGGTTAAAGGCAACCAAGAACTCATTTCTTACAATGTCTACTGTCTTCTTGTAGTGACAGATTGATTGGTTGGTATGCTGAGTTCTCTATGACCTCACGTCTCCAAAAAACTATAAATAATTTTTTTCTTTTAGCAATTTCAACATCTGTTATGACTAATGGATTGTCTTTTTAATCATTCAGGAATTACGAGCTACTTTATTTCACGGATATCCCGATGAGTGCTCTGCCACTGCGGACTATAGCCTTCCCTACTCCTCACGTCGGGCGCATAGCTTCGGGAGGAAAGTTCTAGGTGTCCGCGGTGGGGAGATGATCTAGAGAAGTGTGACTTCTTCCTGTGATCAAACAGTCCAACATATTCCATTACCAATAGTGATTAGAGTTGGATGACATCCCTGAAGGGTGACGTAGTTCGGGACATATGTCATATGGATTTTAAAATTAATATTATCATTTTTAAAAATGTAATTTTAAAACTTTTTATTTTCTTTTTTTTAATTTACACTTAATATTGATGGTTATGTGAGGTCTGTATCTTTTTTTTTTCTACTATTCTGAAGTGATTTTTTGCTACTTAAGTATCAAATATATTGCGATGACAGTTTTGCAAACAATATTATTACGTAGAAGTAGAATGATCATTTATTCACAATCAGTTGAAAACCAGCTGTTTTACAACAACACAAATCAAACAGCCAACAATCTTATCAAATCAGCAGTTGATCGAGATTAGTTGCTTATCACCAAATTATCAATAAGCTACAACAACCCCAAACTTACCCTAAGTATCTTTGAATACACAATAGAGCTGTAGAGGTGAGATATGACTAAATGGAGAGAAGTTCGAAAGCACCTGAACAAATTTCAGATGATTGATCAAAGGCGACATGCTTGCTCATGCGAAAAGAATTAAATATCCACCACTACCCCTTTAAATCAATAGTAAAGTTGTAATATTATATTTCTCCTTTTTTTATCTTTTAAAAATAAGGTACCATAGCATGTATTTAGCATGTATTAAGGGCTCTTAGGCTCTCCTCTCTCTCACCTACATATGTATGGAGAGCTCTCCCCTTTTGCTCTCTTGTAATCAATCACCTTTTTCAATGGAATAAAAGGAGCCAATGTTCCAAGGACACCTATTTTCATATCTACGGGGCAAATCTCTTTCTTTTTCTTTCTCTCTCTTCCTTTTTCTCTCTTTTTCTCACTCGGTCTCTACTCGCTATCCCTGTGGTATGTCTCCCGAATAGATTTGAATTCAACAAAATAAAATTGAGAAACATTCTAATTTTTTTTCATGAAACAACACCATAATGGACTTTCAACCTATGTTATATATCCATTCTACCAATTAGGAATTGTGTTATTGGATTTGTGCTTCTTAAGCTCCTTTTCACCACTTTATTATGCAGAGAATCTAATCTTCATTTGAACTAATGTTTGAAAGATTGATTAACAGATTTATTGAACTAATTGCAAAAATTAATATATGGAGTAGAATCAAATCAAATCTAATTTTTGTGCCACAAGTCGTCGCCTGTTTGTTGGCGATGTTTATTGTAAGTCCCCTTAGGTCACAGGTTCGATCCCCTGTAACGTTGGGTTCTCGAATATTTAGTCACAACACGCAGGTTCTCTCATGGGGCCTAGCACATGAGAAATCGATATTTAGGCCACTGCCAAATACCGATTTCCTTTATACACACACACACACACACACACACACACACACACACACACATACATATGTCATGAACAATATTTTATCATCAAGCAAGAATTCCTATGAATTTTGAGCAAAACAAAATTCTAAAATCAAATTGAAGATCATTTGAGCCTCAATTTTTATAGTCAAACTAGGTTGCTCGACAAGATGAACACAATGGCGCCAAAAATGATTCCATAAGTGTCAAAATAAACTCAACTCAAGTACTCAAAGTATTGTTAAAGATTTTGATTCATTGGAAGCTAAACAATCTCTAAATTTGTGATGATTGTAGCCAGATCAAACTACTGAATTAGAGGAATCTAATGAGCTTAATATTATCTAATTTTGATGTTGTTAAGACATTTAAACTTTGAAAAATATGACATGTTATCAAGGGAATCAATGTGGACTAATTGATAAAGTGTTTTATGATCTGGCTAAATTTACCAAAAGGTCACTTTCAAAAATTAAAGATAAATCTCTTATTTTCTCTTAAAAGGGAGAGAAGATGAAAAGAGTCAGCTAATTACTAAAACTTAGCACTAGATATCTCGACAACCATTGTTATCGATCATTCGAGATCATGATATACTACTAGAGTTCATTGCCAACCACGAAATGCCATTGTTGACCACCAAAGATCACCACCAATCACGATAGGTCATCGTCACCCACCAATTATTGTCAATCATTACTAAAAGTTTTTGCAGGCAACTATGGCTATTGTAGCCATAACTATAGTTATTGCAGTCTCAACCAACTTTATACATTTGTATTTGTCGGGTTATGTTTTAGACAATTATGGTTTCAACATAATTCTATAATCTCATCTTCTATAATTTAGAAAAGATGACTTTCAATTTTCTAATGAATTATTTTGATTATCTTAGACCTGTGGGTTTTCCCTTTCCACAGTTTCTTCACATAAGAATTTCATTTTTATTGCATTCTATTTATATGTTTGCTAGAAATCATACTGGGCTAAGGCATAGGATTTTTTTTTTTTATTGTGAATTTTTTAGTACTGAATAATTTATATAATTTGAGATTAGACATATTTTTTTGGCATTTTGTTTTTAGGCTTTTAGCAGAATTTTTTTTTTCTAAAATCAAATAAAAATTGAGACAGATAGACCTAGATTCAAAATAAAAAATAAATTGCTTTTTAAAAAAATCTAATGAATTCGACTGATATATTTTATTCAGTTTATTTTTTTTTTTAATTTAATCAATTAATGCATGCCAGTAAATTTTGACTATGATGCATTTTGAATTGTGGGCTTTCTCTTCGCATGAGACATTTTAAATATTTTTTTCTTTTTTTTCATTTCATCCCCAGCTAATGCAGCATGCACCCAAGCATTATTTCAACAGTTCTGGTTGCTCTTATTAGCCATTATCATATACGAGGAAAACTATTATAATTCACTGCTACTTGCTATCTTTTAACTTTTTTGAATCGATATTTTAATATGAAGTTATTAATTTTGGGAAAATCTCTGCGAGACTTCCTTGTGGAAATTATTTCAAATGCCGTTCGATCTTCACCGTTAATCAGAACTTTCATCGAAGTCCACTGAAATACAACCTTCGTCTAATTAACGTTGGAGATCAGACGGCGTATGCATCCGTATAGAATAATTTTCCGTGGAAACCGTGAAAACATACATTTTTGCAGTACTTTTGCATTGAATGTGATCTGCATCAATGAAGCATACATCAGGAAATTGGAATTTCAAAGTTTTCGTTTGCTGGTGATAGGGTTTGGTTGAAACAAAGAAATAGTGTTTACTTGTTAGATTTGTACTTGTGCAAAATTGGAATGCTGGCCTCCTAATTAGCTGTTATTTCTATAGTATTAAATTTGTGGCCTATAGAATTCAGTGGAACTTTTGCCCTACATTCTCCTTATGAGACTTCAAATTTCTCTTCAAATTATATAAACCATCTTTGCCTACTAGTTGAGAGCTTTGTCTTCCTACCAAGAGGACCGAGATTCCAACCGTTGCATAGGTGAAGTGTGATTGTTTTGAGAAAAAGGATGGAGCCTTTAGACCATTTCATCCACTAAATTTGTTTAGCCTAGGCTCAAAATCACTTTCGCATAAAGTCAGTCTGAACCCGTCGAATGAGATTGATTATTGATAAACTAACTAGTTCTAACATCGATTAATTTTTTGGAATTTTATTTTCATCGGGCGATCAAGAAGGAAAAAATTTAGACTCAACAAAAAGAAAATTATTAAAATATTATCTCTTAATTTTGATTTAGAGTTATATTCAACGTTTTCGAAATGAAGTGTCCTAAATTAAAATAAATATGATTAGTTGTAAAAAAAATATTATTATTGCATTATTAAATTATTTTAAAATAATTTAATAGTTATTACATCGTCCTATCTAACCCCAATTAAAATGTTAAATGCTGAATGTTAATATCTACTCCAATTTTCAAAATCTTAAGCACTATTTCCATATCCAAAGGGTTCAAGATAAAAAAAAATGGTGATGAAAATAGCAATTTTTATTTACTGTTGTCTCGGTTCTAACATTATTATGTTTTTATTTGGAAATGTGAGACCAAATGAAAGATTTGGGTGGTATAAATGTAGAAAATAAAGAATAGGTGTTAGATATATGCATAGAAATTGGGTGGTATGTATGATTATTACAAGAATCCATGAACAACTATAATGTTGCTAGCCCCAAAACATTCAAGCATTCAATATTGGAGTGAAGATGACTAATCCAACATAAAACACAAGCACACATGCATGAGTTACAGAGTTGATAGATTATTTATATACATTTATACTGACTTGAAGAACCATTAAATGACACCAATACTAACCCAAAACAAAAAATAAACAAAAATGAAAAATGAAAAAGATAACTGCGACATGGGAGAGAAGATTTCATGTACCTTGTTTTTATTTACATATCTAACATCTAAACTTTCAGATTATATTTTTAACACTTTATTTTCAATGTATTTCTCTTTTAAAAGGTTATTGATGGTGGTATTTTTGATATGAGAGCTAAGGAGCTAGACATTTAATTATATAAAAATTGTGTGATCTGTATGTATATACCCCTGTATCAAAATGTACTTTTAACGTCACATCAAATTTTTTTTTTCTACCTTTTTAAGTTAAATGTACATGATTCTCTTGCATCCGGACAATGAACTCTAGGCACGAGCTGCTTCCAGACAATGAACGTGATACACTGGGCGGTATTTTTTTTCCCTCTACGCCCGGTGTATGGCGTTCGGGCGCAATATTTTTTCCAATATTTATATGTCTAAAACATGAATTTTAAAATTTGGATATATAACTCTTAAATTTTTAACATAACATAAATAAATATTATTTATAATTTTTTCAAAGTTCAATTTTTATTTATATGCATGTGATTACGATGCTGACTAAAATATTATATGTTTAAACATCAAAATCAATANTGACTGGATGTTTCTTGTTTATTTGCAAAATCAATGTCTATTTTATCTCAATTGTATTATGGATATTTTTTTGTTTTTCAATATTAACGTGATTGGCATTCTATCTTCTCCATTTGAGTTATATATATACTTCTTTTCTTTTTTTTTGTGCGTTTGTGAAGTCCATGATGAGATTTTTGACTTTGTGGGTTCTTCTAGATGGATTGATGTTTGTTATTGATTAGTGTTACGTGTGAAATCCTAATGAAGGCAACCAAGTTCCTCTCTTTGTTTTGGTGCATTAGTTTATGAGGCTCTTTAGGATAGCCTTTTTTGTGATATGAACATGTGACACACAAAAGGTTGATTGTATGTTGGTTAAAGGCAACAATGAACTCATTTTTTACAATGTCTACTGTCTTCTTATAGTGACAGATTGGTTGGTTGGTATGTTGAGTTCTCTGAGACCTCACGTCTACAAAAAAACTATAAATATTTTTTTCTTTTAGCAATTTCAACATCTATTATGACTAATGGATTGTCTTTTTAATTATTCAGGAATTATGAGCAACATAATTTCAGGGATATCCGGACAAGTGCTCTACCACTGTGGACTATAGCCTTCCCTACTCCTCACGTCGGGCACATAGCTACAGAAGGAAAGTTTTACAGGTGTTTGCAGTGGGGAGATAGTCCAGAGAAGTGTGACTTCTTCCTGTGGGCAAACAGTCTGACATATTCCACTACCGATAGTGATCAGGGTTGGATGACATCCCTGAAGGACGACGTAGTTCGGGACATATGTTTTATGGATGTTAAAATTAATATTATCATTTTTAAAAATGTAATTTTAATACTTTTTTTTTCTTTTTTTAATTTACACTTAATACTCACTATTATGTGAGGTGTGTATCTTATTTTTTTTACTATTCTGAAACAATTTTTTGCTTCTCAAGTATCAAATATATTGTTATGACAGTTTTGTTGCAAAAAATATTATTACGCAGAAGTAGAATGATCATTTATCCACAATCAGTTGAAACCCAGCTATTTTACAACAGCTCAAATCAAATAGTCAACCATCTTATCTCGATCAACTGTTAATCAGCAGCTTATCGAGATTAGTTGCTTATCACCAAATTATCAATAAGCTACAGCTACCCCAAACTTTTGAGTACACAACAGAGTTGTAGAGGTGAGCTATGACTAAATGGAGAGAAGTTCGAAGGCACCTGAACAAATGTCAGACGATTGATCGAAGGGCAGGCTTGCTCATGCCAAAAGAATTAAATATCATGCATTACCCCCTTTAAATCAATAGTAAAGTTGTAATATTGTATTTCTCCTTTTTTTTATTTTTTAAAAATAAGGTACCATAGCATGTATTAAGGGTTCTTGGGCTCTCCTCTCTCTCACCTTCACATGTTTAAAGAGCTCTCCCCTTTTGCTCTGTTGTAATGAATCACCTTTTTCAATGGGATAAAAGGAGCCAATGTGCCAAGGACACCTATTTTCATGTCTACGGGGTAAATCTCTTTCTTTTTCTTTCTCTCTCTTCCTTTTTCTCTCTTTTTCTCTCTTTTTCTAACTCGATCTCTACTCTCTATCCCTTTGGTATGTCCCCCGGATAGATTTGAATTCAACAAAATAAAATTGAGAAACATTCTAAATTTATTCATGAAACAACACCATAACGAACTTTCAACCTATGTTATATATCCATTCTACCAATTAGGAATTGTGTGCTTAGATTTGTGCTTCTTAAGCTCATTTTCACCATTTCATTATGCAGAGAATCTATTCTACATTTGAACTTATGTTTAAAAGATTGATTAAAAGATTTATTGAACTAATTACACAAATTAATATATGGAGTATAATCAAACTAAATCTAATTTTTGTGCCGCAAGTCATTTCCTGTTTGTTGGCGGGGTTCACTGTAAGTACCCTTAGGTTACAGGTTCAATCCCAGTGACGTTGGGTTCTCGAATATTTAGGCACAAGACGCAGACTCTCTCATGGGGCCTAGCACATAAGAAATCGGTATTTAGGCCTCTACCAAATACTGATTTCCTTTATACACACACACACACACACACACACACACATACATATGTCATGAACAAAATTTTATCATCAAGCAAGAATTCCTATGAATTTAGCAAAACAAAATTCTAAAATCAAATTGAAGATCATTTGAGCCTCAATTTTTACAGTCAAACTAGGTGGCTCGACAAGATGACCACAATGGCGCCAAAAATGATTCCATAAGTATCTAAATAAACTCAACCTAAGTACTCAAAGTATTGTTAAAGATTTTGATTCATCAATTGGAAGCTAAACAATCTCAAAATTTGTGATGAGTGTAGCCAGATCAAACTACTAAATGAGAGGAATCTAATGAGCTTAATATTATTTAATTTTGATGTTGTCAAGACATTTAAACTTTGAAAAATATGACATGTTATCAAGAGAATCAATGTGGAATATTTGATAGAGTGTTTTATGATCTGGATAAATTTACCAAAATGTCACTTTCAAAATTTAAAGATAAATCTCTTATTTTCACTTGAAAGGGAGAGAAGATGAAAAGAGTCAGCTAATTACTAAAACTTAGCACTAGATATCTCGACAGCCATTGTTATCGATCATTCGAGATTACGATATACCACCAGAGTTCATTGCCAACCACGAAATGTCATTGTTGACCACCAAAGATCACCACCAATCACGATAGGTCATCGTCACCTACCAGTTATTGCCAATCATCACTAAAAGTTGTTGCAAGCAACTATGGCTATTGTAACCACAACTATAGTTATTGTAGTCTCAACCAACTTTATATAGTTGTATTTGTCGGGTTATGTTTTAGACAATTATGATTTCAACATAATTCTATAATCACATCTTCTATAATTTAGAAAAGATGACTTTCAAATTTCTAGTGAATTATTTTGATCAGGTTAGACCTGTGGGTTTTCCCTTTCCACAATTTCTTCACATAAAAATTTCATTTTTATTGCATTCTTTTTATATGTTTGCTGGAAATTATACTGAGCTAAGGCTTGAGATTTTTTTTTTCATTGTGAATTTTTTAGTACTGAATAATCTATATAATTTGAGATTAGACGTATTTTTTTGGCATTTTGATTTTAGGCTTTTAGCAGAATTTTCTTTTCTAAAATCAAATAAAAATTGAGACAGATAGACCTAGATTCAAAATAAAAAATAAATTGCTTTTTAAAAAAATCTAATGAATTCGACTGATGTATTTGATTTAGATTAGTTTTTTTTTAATTTAATCAATTAATGCATGCCAGTAAATTTTGACTAGGATGCATTTTTATTTAGAGAAATTATTGCATACGGACATCGCATGTATTTCTGCATGCGGTGTCCGATCCTGACCGTAGATCACGGTGATCTACAGTCAGGATATATTTCAGTTTTTTTTAAAAAAAAAATTTAGGTGGGGCCCACTGAAATACATCCTGACCTTAGATCACCTGATTTATGATCAGGATCGGACACCACTGTATGAAATAATTTTTCTTTTACTTGTGGGCTTTCACTTTGCATGAGACATTTTAAATATTTTTTTTTTTTTTCATTTCATTCCCATCTAATGCAGTATGCACCCAATTATTATTTCAACAGTTCTGGTTGCTCTTATTAGACTTATAATTAACTGCTACTTGATATCTTTTAACTTATATTTTAATATGACGTTATTAATTTTGGGAAAATCTCTACTTGACTTCCCTGTGGAAATTATTTCATACGGACGGCATATGCAGAGATACATGCGCCGTCACATCTCCACCGTTGATCAGAACTTTCATCAATCTTTTTAAATTAAAAAAAATGGGCCCACTGAAATACAACTTTCTTCTGATTAACGGTGGAGATCAAACGGCGCATGCACTTCTGCATACGCCGTCCGTATAGAATAATTTTTCGTGGAAACATACATTTTTGCAGTAATTTTGCAATGAATGTGTTCTGCATCAATGACGCATACATCAGGAAATTGGAACTTCGAAGTTTTCCTTTGCTGGTGATAGGGTTTGGTTGAAACAAAGAAATAGTGTTTACTTGTTAGATTTGTACTCGTGCAAATATGGAATGCTGGCCTCCTAATTAGCTGTTATTTCTATAGTATTTAATTTGTGGCCTATAGAATTCAGTGGAACTTTTGACCTAAATTCTAGACTTCAAATTTCTCTTCAAATTATATAAATCATCTTTGCCTTACTAGTTGAAAGCTTTCTCTTCCAACCAAGAGATCCGAAATTCCACCCTTGCATAGGTGAAGTGTGATTGTTTTGAAAAAAAAAGGATAGAACGATTAGACCATTTCATCCATTAAATTTGTTTAGCCTAGGCTCAAAGTCACTTTCGTATAAAGTCAGTCTGAACCAGTCGAATGAGATTGATTATTGATAAACTAACTAGTTCTAACATCAATTAATTTTTTTGAAATTTTATTTTCATCGGGCGATTAAAAGGAAAAAAATTTAGATTCAACAGAAAGAAAATTATTAAAATATTATCTCATAATTTTGATTTAGAGTTATATTCAACATTTTCGAAATGAAGTGTCCAAAATTAAAATAAATATGATTAGTTGTAAAAAATAATATTATTGCATTATTAAATTATTTTAAAATAATTTTAATAGTTATTTCATCGTCCTATCCAACCCCAAGTAAAATGGAAATGTGAGACCAAAAGATATATCTCAACCACCAAATGTCATGTGATTGCATTTTAACATTATTGCATTGATTCTTCTTTTTAGTTGCATGAGAGGAAACAAGGAAAAAAAATTAATGTTAAGGTGGCATTTTTCATATGAAACTACATACCAATGTGCATAAATGTTATTTTGACCCTCAATTATTGAACTAAGATAAAATGACACTTTCGTAATGTGGTACCGCTCACCTACCGTTCACCCACCGCTCACCTACCTTCCACCTACCACTTTCTTACTTCTATAAATAGAGAGGGTGTGAGGCTTAGGAGGGCAAGGGAAGAGATCTTAAGCTACCACAAAGGAGGAGAGAATAGCTAGAGAGCTAGATAGGAGGAGAGCATCTTGAGGCCTTGTATCAAGGTGTCGCTTGAGAGGGAGGTCATAGAAGGAAGATGAGGGTTCATCTCTATGTATAAGCTATGTATTCTTCATTTCTTTTGCCTTAGTGAACTATTTGATTGATTCCCTCCCGTGGACGTAGATCCAGTTGGATCGAACCACGTAAACGATCTGTGTTTACATGTGTTCTTTGCGTTTCATTTCTATGTCAGGAAGTACATATCTCACAACAATAAATAATTCCTTCTTTTTCATGAAGCTCTACGTACTTACAAAGACATGTTTGGACAAAAAATACTGAACAAAAAGCACTATATTATACTCTCAGCAGATTGATTTTCGACATCTCGCAGGCTATTATCTTCTTATCAAAGATTCTCCAGAAGTTCAATATCCTTTGTATTTTTTCATATTGTCTATATAGTGCAAATCTCTCTAAATCTCACCGACCTTCGTCTTAGTAGGATTTACATAATACCACTCAATACTTATAAACGTACATATATGTCTAACGCCTAAATTTTAATTTTTACCAACGTACCACCTTATCAATGCATGAAAAATATGTATTTCGCTTTTTAAATGTTAAAATGGTGATGTTTTTTATGTGATATGAGAGATTTGGGTGGTATAAATGTAGAAAATAAAGAATAGGTGTTAGATATATGCATAGAAATTGGGTGGTATGTATGATTATTACAAGAATCCATGAACAACGACAATGCTGATTGCTCCAAAACATTCAAGCATTCAATTGGAGTGAAGATGACTAATCCAACATAAAACACAAGCACACATGCATGAGTTACAGAGTTTATAGATTATTTATATACATTTATAATGACTTGAAGTACCATTAAATGTCACCAATACTAACCCAAAACAAAAAATAAACAAAAATGAAAAATGAAAAAGATAACTGCGACATGGAAGAGAAGATTTCATGTAGCATGTTTT